>JAWWEY010000114.1:3313213-3329216 GCA_035582745.1 Loriotus luctuosus
AAGTTTTTTGTATCCTTGAGCTTTTCACTCAGAATTGACCAACACTTTGAACAGTCTGTAAAATAAAAGGCAAATATTTGCTACGAAGAGACCTGCAGAAACACAGCTATTTTCAGCAGGGAAGGAGGCACTGTTGAGCTGCATTATCTTTATTACTAATCTTAATCACGAGTGCTCTACAGCAGCGTTGTGGCTGCTCTGAGTGATGCTAATCTGAACCAGCATCTCCCTGCCAGCCACTTACTGCCCCTCCTGAACCTGAACAAACAACATCAACCAAAGAAAAACAAACATTCAGTACTCCAGAAGCTGCCCTGCAGGTGAAGGCCAGCCAGCCCCAAGAGATCTTCAAGGTATTCCTAACAGGATGGTAAAATGTAAAGATTTCAAGTTGTTTAAATGAAATTTGGGCCTTTCCAGCATCCTCAGCTCGGAGCAATGTACTGAAACAACACATATATTGATTTTACTTAGCCTGAGCAGCATGAAGACAGAAAAATGTGGGGTCTTTGTGGTAAAAAATGATGCCCCCACCTTTAATGTGACTCTCTGGTCCCTCAGCCCAGCCAGGATGTTGGTGCCACTGCCAATAAGCTCATCCATGCCTCGGTGGGCACTCTGCAGGGATTCATTAAACTGCAAGGTTTCGTCGATCGGGATGGTGGTGTCAGAGTCCTGTGGGGAAAGCAGGGACTCAGTTACCTGCTCACTCAGAAACACAAAAAGCACCAGCAGACAGCCAGAACCCAACAGATCTGCCAGGATTGTGCTTATATTTTTTTTTAAATAATGATTTTAAATGCAACATTGATATTTGAGTGAAAAGAGTCACTTAGAGAAGATAGGGAGGAAGCCAAAAGGTAAAGCTGAGCAGCTGCTCAACTGTAATGAGATCTCAAGGATGAAAAGAGCAAAAGCAGAGAATTTTTATAATCCCAGTAGGAAAAGGTACTGCAGGAGAGAACATCAAAGCTAACAGAAGATGTTAAACACCAAGAAGGTGTTTAGTCATTGATCACTGCAAGTGAAAGATTTGTGGAAGATTTCACACCACATTTTTGAGCAACAAAAATGAAAAAAAATGTTTGGAGATGACATTCTAAACAAATTTCTGGCAGTGAGGGCAAACAGACATGGGCCTGGTTCCCTGAGCTCTGGCTCACTCATCACTCAGGGCCCTATTTAAAAAAAATTATTAAAAATTAGTATTTTTCATGTTTTTCCAGAAAAGATGTATTCACTCAACTAGGAGCTGAGAATCTTGAAATGGAACTAACAGGGTAAAACTCTAATCTGGACTGCACAGAACGGCAGGGATGGCATCAGAACAAGAACCAGCCAAAGGCAGAATTCACAGTCATGTGAATTGTCTGAGCAGAAGCAGTTGGACTTCCATGTGATCGGCTCTTATTCCAGATATTTAACAACCTTCAAACCAGTAGATTTCATTTCTGTACAAGGTTTTTTTATCCACTACAAGGCAGCAATAAAAATAGAGAAGTAGATTTGTGACCACCCCCCACAAGGAGATGGGATGGCACCAGAGCTCTGTTTTGCTGCTTGTGCTTTTCTCCAGGTACAAGGAAAGGCTTTAAAGATAAATACCATTTTTAACTCTTGAATTAAGCAAACTGTTCACAACACTGCTACATCTGTGTTCCAAAAGCTGTTCTGGATGTTCCAGTGATTTACTCACAAACTGAGCTGACATCTCTGATAGAATAGGGGAGTATATTAATAGGAACTGTGGAAAAATGTAACCAAGAGAGGCTGCTAACTGATAAATAAATCATCATTTTCCTATTAAAGGATCATTTTAAAGCCACATTTTTGTAGCAAGCTAAAAAGAAATACAAAGTAATTGTGTATTTTTTTATCTACCATGCCTTTCAACATCTGAAGGAGAAAATAACCCATCTGCTCTATATTTTGCATCTGTAAGCCTGTTGTTTCTGAACAGCAAATTTTCCTGTAGGAAAACTTGTCCCTACTTGTATAGAAACACCACAATATTTAAAAACAGCAAACTGCAGTGTTTCCTTCAAGCCTTGTTTATAATTTTAAAATAGTCAACAAAATACCAGACATTATCTTTATGGCAGGCTTTGAGAAATGCATCAAACTGCCCAAATCTCAATTCATTAGGATTGCTCACATGGTTTCTCTTTTGTCCTGACAATGACTGACAAAATGTTAGGTGAGATGCCTTTAACAAAGAAGGGAAATAAAGAGGGAAATCAAAGAAAAATGTAAAAATAGTCTTAAAAAAAAACAACAAATCAAAACAAAAAAAAACTTAACAAAAACAAATAAAGAAAATTTAAAACAATAAAACCCAAGACTAACTTTTCAGTTGCAGAGAAGTGAAATCTGAAAGCAAGCCTACATTATTCAGAGCAAAATTCCCCCAGCAATTTGCACTGGGGGGACTTCCCAATGGAGGAACTAACAAGAACAGCTGGACCACATTCATGTTAATAACAACTTTTGACTCATTTCTAGACAAAAAGCAAGGGCTTTGTCCCAGCTGTGTGATTTGTGTTTGGCTACACTGCAGTTTGCTGACACCTGCTGCCAGCAGGGCAGACTTTTCACAGATTTTAGGATCTGGCAAACATCTGACACAAATCCAAGTGAAATGTACACTTTGGTACCTACTTCACTGACCCTTTTACAACTGCTATGTAAATCCAGGTGGATTGCACTGGATAAAACAGGAGCAGCAGCTTCTGGAGCCTTTTCCTGTTGCCTTAAGAGCCCAGCTTTTCTACAACTGCTATATAAATGCAGATGGATTGCACTGTATTAAAGAAGAGCATCAGCTTCTGGAGTCTTTTCCTGTTACCTTATGAGCCCAGCTTTTCCTCAGAGAGCTCCCAACTTATTTTGATTCCTCTCTACCTTCACTCACACTCCCAGCAGCTTCCAACAATCCTGTTTACAATCTCCCTGCCTCCCCCTGCTGGATTTGAGCTGCTGGAGCACAGAGAGCCCCAGCACGGATATTTACGTTGGTGGTGAAGGTGCGGGCCAGCAGCTCCTCCCGCTGCCGCTCCTGCTGCTCCCGCTGGTACCGGCGGTGCTGGAAGTTCCTCAGGGCTGTCTGCAGGTGCTGCACGTCGTATTTCAGCTGGTCCACTCGCCTGCAAAGGAGAGGCAGCACAAAAACACTCTGCTTGGTGGGAATCCATAAAATCAGAGGGTTTTGGGAAAGCTGCAAAAGGCAGGCCTCAGACACAGCAGAACTGTGATTGGAGCTAAGCAGTAGCCATGAGATAGGTCAGCAGAAAAATTATGTAAAATGTAGAAAAGTAAGGACAAATAGAACAATGGTCTGCGTATGAATGCTTGGCTAGAATAATTCCCTAAGCTTGCACTGCCTGCTCACCATGGAGCTGCAGGTGTGACAGACCTGACCAAATCTGGGATTTATGACATTAAAAATGCCTAAATCTGGCAAATACATCCCAAAACAAAGCACAAAACTAGCAAGATATCAGGAAGTTTTAAGCTTAATAATGGAGCTCTGTGCATTGTGTTTTAAGGCTTACAAGTAGGTATTGTATTCTAAATAAGCAATATTGTTTTAACCACAGGTACCTGTGCTTATAGTGGTTGGATGTAACTACTGTCAATATGCTTTTGCTTTGGGTGATTGGTCAAAGAAGTTTTAAAGCAAATTGTAACATGAAGTTTTTGGTCTGCTGTCTGGGATGTGAGCTGATGGCATCTTCCCATTGTCACAGCCATGTAATGAGACTGATGCTGGAAAATAAAACAGCTCAAGGCACTTTCCTAGCAGTCCCCTCCTGTTTTGTGATTTGTACTTAGCCCCCAGCTGGCAATCTGCTTTTCTGAAGACTCTGCTTTTCTGCTGCTGTTTGTATCAGCAAAGGAGCACTGTAAATTAACAGCAATGAATAACAAGGAATGATGGTTCTACTTCTCTACAAGACGCAGGACATCCAATGCTAGGCTGAAATTCCACACCTACATCCTCCCTGTCTCATTTTTCTACTACACAGGTGATTACTGCACAGGTGATTATTTATTTTAATCAATTATTTAGGCTCCAGGCTAATGACAGAATGTGAAGCAGAGCTTCACATGGACTGTCTCTTCAGGTGTTATAATCTTTCATTTAACACAGATTTGGGAGGATGGTAGGATTTGTACAGGTTCCATTTTATGACCCTCCTCCTTCACATAAAAGATGATGCTTTCCAGTTTCTTTAATTAGCATCATGTTCTGAAGTTTGAGGTTTTATTAAAAGGAGCTCAAAAGTCACTGGGTAATACAGGAGACACCTCAGACATCTCCACTGGGCTGAAACAAATCATGTCCAGCAATAAACTGGCCCTGATTAAATGACTGATAAAATTTAATGTTTGATTGGTAAATTTTAATGATCCCCAGACCATCCTGGTCTAGTGGAAGGTGTCCCTGCCCATGGCAGGGGTTGGAAATTATCTTTAAGGCCCCTTCCAACCCAAACCATTCCAGGATTCTACAAAGAAATCTATGACTATTTAAGATACTGGCTTCTTTCTTTAATACAGGTGACATAAAATCCACCCCTACTATCTACAAGGACCTTTTTGGACTGAACATTAATAACTGAGTCACAAAATTAATTAAGAACAGCAAGTCCTGATGTGTGTGCTCCAACCTCCTGCTCAAACCATTGTTCACTTTAGAAACCTCTTTACTTCAGTCACCAGCTTGGAAAATGGCCCAGAGAAAATGACACCAAATGAAGCAATTTTACTCTCTACCTCCAAAATGCCATTAAAAGCAAGTGACAGAGAGAGCATTCAAGAGAACAGAAGAACATCATCTGAGAACAGAGCCATGAATCCAGCTGCATCACCAGTCTGGACTTGATGATCTTTGAGGCCTTTTCCAGCTTTAAAGATTCTCATGATCCTGGGGTTAAATGCAGGAAAGTGATTTTGACTCTGTGCCTCAATTTTTCTACTGTAGAACACAGAGACGAGTTATGCAAAGTATAAAGATTCCACACAAATCAAAAGCAAAGGGCTTCAGTAAATTTAATTAAAATAATTACAAAGACTACCCCGCACAATCACAGCAAAGCAGTGAACTCACAGTTTGGCACTCTGCCTCTTGTTGGGAGGTTCTTTGCTGGACAGGATTTCCAGACGTTCCAAGTTGCTGAATATGTTGTCTATTCTTGCCTGAATCTCATTTTCTACCACTGCAAGGAAATAAAAACAGGATTTGACTTGAATTAGACAACTGCAATCTGATGAAGGCAAATGCTCAAAAGCATTCAAAGCAATATGTAAAACCTGACAGATGCAAATCTTTACTGGATGAAAATAATCAGGTAACTGAGAACTATAAACACAATGAAATGTCACTTCTTTAGCTCAGTCATTTGACACTCTCACCTTTCCCTCCTCCCTGTTCCTGCTCTTCAACCATGGATAATCCTGTTTTCCATAAATTCTGAAATACACACTAGTAAATTTATAGACATAGATACATATATTTATTCATTTATTAACTATGTAAACTGGTGAACTGACTGTAAACTATGTAAACTACATAATCCTATCTCTTGAAATGGTCTCAAGTAATAGAAGCAAAATGGCAAATGATACTAATTTTCAGCACTTTCAAAATCACCCCCAGTGAACAGCAGTTGGGGAAGTCTGGCATTGCAGAAGGAGTAACACAACCACCACAAAAACCACACAAGCAGAATTAGTAATTTTATTTTTTGAAATAAATTAAAATTTATATATATATAGTTATATATATAATTATACTAGAAATATAATAAATAATATATACTGTAATATATAGAATATAACACATTATATTATATTATATTATATTATATTACATTACATTATACATTATATATTATTATATTATAGATTATATAATAATAATAAGAAAAATAATAATAAGTTATATATTATAAATATAATTACTAATTCTATTCGTAATTGCTATTTTTTAATAGGAAATTTATCACAGCTCTTCCCAAAGCCCAGTCATGTTTCACAGATGTGTTTAAGATAAGAAAAGTCAGTGAACATGTGCAGAAATGCATCCAGTGACCTTTCACCTCAAAATTTCCTGATGAAACCCATCATTACTGACTCATACAGGAATTAAAGAGTTCAAACACAGGTCCAAAATTCATGTGCCAATTGTGCACTGGGGTAAAAAGTCCTGCCACACATATGAGAGCATTTTATTATTACAGTCATTTATGAGCACAGGGTTATAGTCCAATTTACTGAAGCAATTTCAGACCCAATGGTTCTACACAGTTCCCACAAGCAGGTGGAATCACAGGTTCTGACTCTGATGGAGCAGCAATGTCAGGAGGATCCTGCACACAAAATCACAGCATCTTCCCCAAAACTGCACTGAGCATCTTTAGGGGAAAGCTGCCAGTTGGTGGATGCTGAGGGAATAACACCACAGCAGGGCAGGCTCAGCCACATCTCAGCTTTCTGACAAACCAGCCCAGAGATGCTCTCAACCTGCAATTCTGCCCACACCAAGAACTCCAGGTGTTCAAAAACCTCCACGAGTGCATCAGTGTGGGGGTTTTGATCTGATTATTCTGAAGGCTGGACAACACCCTGACCATGAGCTCCAAAATCTAACAGCACCAAAAATCTGGCATTCTACCACAAGATTAATGAAGCATCCACAGCAAGCAGCCTCTGTCAGTTAAAGGATTGTAACAGGAAGATGAAGCAAATTCTTGTCCTGTCTTTTCTACTCTGTCCTCATACAAAATATCACCTTACTGAAGTTAAACAGCAACATGATTTCAATGATTTCTGAATTGGTGATTTGTCTCAGCAGCTGATCACAGTGGCTCAGGAGCTAAATTTGTTCCAATAATGATTGTAAATTTAATGAGAAGGCACACAAGGTTAAAGATGCAAACTAAATCTCTCTCACTCATCACTTACAGTGCACTGACTCTTTGTCTGAAGTCTCCAGGTGCCCCATGTAAGACTGGACCTCATGGACCTGCCTGTCAGGACATAAAGAGAAAATGAACAGAGAATTCAGTTAACAGACAAAAAATCATTTCTCAGCACCTCACTTTTCAGCTTCTTTTACTGAAATGCACTTTTTAGAAGAGCACAGGAATCAGCAACACAGTGTCAGAGCAGACAGCCCATCCCTGATCACCAACCCAGGTCCTCAGCAGGAAGCAAGCTGTACTCTCACCTCATATGCACCTACAAAGTAACTTTATTTAAAAACAGAAATCAAGGTGAAGGTTATGAAAAACACAGATCGGCATTTCTACAAGGAACAGCTGTTCAGCTTGGTCTGGAGATGACAGTGGGAATGATTTTCATGGTCTGACAGCATGTGAATTCACAGGCATCAACTGAAATTAAAAGCTGGTAATCATAAGAAAGAATATTGCGGTTGGACAAGCAGTGGCATAGAAAAAAAAAGAAAAAAATATTGATGGTTGTTACATTCTTCTGGAACTAGATGGGCTTTAAGGTCCCTTCTAACCTGAACCATTCAATGATCACAAAATGAGGCAGTTCAGAAATGGGAACAGGACAACACCAGTGCCCCTATCCCTAACAGCTGCTGTGACATTCCTGCATTTCCAGATCTCCAGCAGGATGTCCTGCTCTCCCCTACAGGGTCACTCTGTATCATTGCTCAGTGACAGAGAAATGAGGATTCAACACAAGATTCAATTCAAGTCTTTTACCACCCCACCTCCCTTAACAGAGCCCCACAAAATACAAATTAGCACGGAATTTTGAAATATTGGCTTAACTGTGTCCTTTGGCCCCTTTCCTGTGAGTTACTCCACATGGATTGCCAACATAACCACGAGAATTTTTGCCTTATTTTGCAATTCCCACACCACTCCTCCCTCTCCAGACATTATCTGTGAAATGTGCAGTTTATCCTCAAGCAGCCCCACACCGCCAGAGGTGCTTTAAACTGCGGCAGCCCCTCAAACCCTGTTGCAGAACTCCTTACAAACGGGCGCGCTTTAGATAAACCGGCAGCGATGGGCGGCAATCCCCGCTCCCGGTGCCCCAGGCCGGCCGAGCCCGCGGGGCTGACGTGGCACACGCGGTTCTGCCCCCTCCGGAATGGGGTTTTTTATGGGGAAACGCTTTTTAAGGGTGCTGAGATCTGTGGGGTGATGGCCTCGGGATCCCGCACACCCAGCCCGGCCCCACACACACTCGGTTTGCGGGTCTGCCCCCGATCCTGCAGACGAAGGCTGGTTTGAGGGGACAGCCCTCACACCCCTCAACCCCTCACACTCCTCAATCCCTCACACCCCTCAATCCCTCAGACATTCCTCAACCCCTCAGACATTCCTCAATCCCGCACATCCTTCTCAATCCCTCCCGCACCCCTCGATCCTACCCGCAGCTCCCGAGCCCTCACACACCCCTCAATCCCTCACACACCCCAGGCCCTCACACCCCTCTCAATCCCTCACACCCCTCAATCTGCCACACACACGGCAATCCCTCACGAACTTGTTGGTTTGATGGTACAGCCCCTCAGACCACCCTCGATCCCTCACACGCCCTTCAGCCCCTCACTCACTTGTTGGTTTGCTGGTACAGCCCTCACGCCCCTCTCGATCCCTCACGCACCCCTCAATCCCTCACACATCCCCCGAGCCCTCACACCCCTCAGTCCCTCAGACACCCCTCAATCCCTCACACCCTCCTCAATCCCTCACTCACTTGCTGGTGTGCAGGTACAGCCCCTCAGACAGCCCTCAGTCCCTCACGCACACCCCTCAGTCCCTCGCTCACTTGTTGGTTTGCCGGTACAGCCCCTCACACCCCCCCAGTCCCTCACTCACTCGTTGGTTTGCTGGCACAGCCCCTCACACATCCCTCAATCCCTCACACACATCCCAGTCCCTCACACATATCCCTCAGTCCCCCACGCACTTGTTGGTGTGCTGGTACAGCCCTCATACACCCCTCAGTCCCTCACGCACTTGTTGGTGTGCTGGTACAGCCCTCATACACCCCTCAGTCCCTCACGCACTTGTTGGTTTGCCGGTGCAGCCCCTCACACACCTCCCTCAATCCCTCACACACCACCCGAGCTCTCATACACCCCCCAGTCCCTCACGCACTTGTTGGTTTGCTGCCACAGCCCCTCACACCCCCCAGTCCCTCACGCACTTGTTGGTTTGCTGGTACAGCCCCTCCATCCCGCACCGGCTCCGCTCCGCACACGTCACCTCCCGCCACTTCCGGCCCCGCCGCCTCCCGCTGCTTCCGCTTCCACTTCCGCCTCCTCCCGGGCTGCGCTCCCGCCCCTGCAGCGCCCCGCGGGGCCGGCAGGGGGCGCTGCAGGACCGGCGTGGCGAGCGCGGGGCAGGGGTGCGAGGGACCGGGAGGGGCAGAGCGGGGCCGTGAGGGGCGGGAGGGGACGTGAGGGACTGTGAGGGGCCGGGTGGGGCCGTGAGGGACCGGGCGGGACCGTGAGGGACCGGGCGGGACCGTGAGGGGCCGGGCGGTGCACAGGTACGGGTACAGGTACAGGTACAAACTCTGATTGATTAAAAAGCTGAACTTAGGACCATAATTCTGTCTTGTCACTGTGGTTTAATGGAAAATAGTTCTTGTCAACAAAGGTAATTTCACGCTAATAAAAGCTTGATTGGGGAAAATTGGGAAAGGTTTCTGTTCTGTAAAGCATTCAAGTCCATACCACAAGATCAATAATTGAAAAGTCTGTAGTCTCTGTCCTCGTGGTCAAGACAAGGATTCAGCTCTCTCCTTCTCCACTATTTCTTCTTTCTATTAAATGTTGTCATTTTACACTTGTTCCTCAGGCTTAGAATGCCCCCGGATGCTGAGCCCTTTTCTGGGTTTGTGCTGCCTGTCCCACTCGTGGTGTGAAGGGAAACCTGCTTTATTAACCATAATAATGTCTTAAACTGTGTCCATCCAAATAAAATCCACAAATATTATTGAATAAAATACACTGATTTAAATCCTAAACTTCCTTCAGCACCCTCAGCCTTGTACTGCACTTGACTTAGGCAAAACCAAAATAACTGTACAGCAAAAATTCAAGCTACTGAAGGATGGCAAACGTTGGAGGAAAAGTGAGAAAATATTTTCAGAGGTGGGGAAGCTGAAGGCAGACACCTCCTGATGTGAGACTGGGCAAATTGGGAAACCTGGGGGCTGGAACAGCCTCCAAAGTGTTGGCTTGTTCCTGTTGCTGCTCATTTGCAGTTCAGGGTGAGCACCTGAAGAATGCAGCCTTGTCACAGGAGAACACATCCCTGAGCACCACGCAGCTAGAAAAGAGGGAAACAACAACACATCTTTAATTAATGAGAGATTCTGTCCCTGTGGGTCCATCTCTTGTGTCTCCGATGATGCATCAAGCTCAGTCTGCCCTGCCCTGCCGTGCAGCCAGCCAGCCTCTGGCAAGAGATTATCCCCTGGATGTCAAACAGCAGCTCAAGCCCCAGAAATCACATCAGCCCAAGGATAAACAGCGTATCAACAAAACCATTAACTGCAGCAGCAACAAACACATCCACTCCCCCTTCCCTGAGCCGTTAGGCCCCATTTTCAAACACTTCTGGAAATAGGTTGAATGGAAATAGACTCTGGGATTCCCTCCTGGCCAAGGCTGGGAGAGGTATCACAGGAGCCCTGATGAAATGGCAAGCACTGAAATACAAGAACAGATTTCTGTTCTTTTGTCAAGAAATTGATTTTTGCCAGAAACAACATGCTGCAACCCAGCGTCTGTTCTTGTTAGACTTCAAGTCCTTCCAGGAGGAGTTCTTCAGCAAATTGGCTCATTTAGACACAACAGCCAGGAGCATGGAGAGGAAAAAAAGGGTTTTGTTCAAGGAAAGCCTCTGTATTGTAAACAGGATAAAAGGGGATGGAGAGAGTCACTTATCACTGTCTCTCATGTCCCCAGGTCATTCCTGTGTAGAATCTGCTGGAGAAAAAGGATTTCATATTCCCTGCTCTCCCAGGACCCCAGCTGGGGGATTTTCTCTGCAGACAGACCCGTGTGCATTCAGCAGCAGTTTCAGACCCCATTATTGCTGTTCCCATTGCTGTTCCCATTGCTCTCCTCTGCCTGTGGAGCTCCCAAGGGGGAGCTGGATCCTCACAGGGCCTCCTCTGCTCTGCCTGCACCAGCCCATGTCCCCTCACAGCCATGGCTCTTGGGCTTCTCCCCAAAACCACTGATGCTCTGTTTGATATCAAACCCAAATAATGCATCTCTCCCTGTTTCTCTGTGTGATCCCATCAGGCACAGAAACTCTCTGCCCCTCTCCCTCTTTCTCTTCCCCCTTCCCTCTTGCTTTGGGACACTCTTTGCATGCTTTGCTGATACAAATAACTGCGACTTTCAAAACAAAGGAGTGTCGAAGCCCAGGGCATTGTTTGGATGAGTGCTTGATGGAGGCTGCTGTGAGTCCAGCGGCAGGCCATGGGCTGCATGTCCCAGCTCTGACAGGCTCCTGGACACAAGGCAGACCTCACAGCACGCCTCCCAGCACTTCCAGCCTGGGGAAGGGGGCAAAACGAGAAGGGGAGACATGACAGGAATGTTGGAGACTCATCTATCAAATTTCTCGGGCTCTTGGGTGATGTGCTGGACCCAGGTCTCCCTGGGCAAGGAGCTTTTTAAAGACACATTGCACCTTCCTGCTCATCTTCCCAAATTAAGAAAATTTCACAGTCAGTTTTGAGACTGATCTGTGGCCAGGAGAGTCACAAATGCTCAGAACATCATTCCCTTCTGCATAAATATCCCAGGGAAAGGGATATGGAAAGGATGGGGAAGGCCAGACCAAGGGAAGAAGGAGTCAAGGAGCATCTCTGCTATTTCATTCCCTCCCTCCCTTCTGTAATGAGGCAGGAAAATATGGCATGAATAAATAGGAATAGGAATAGGAATAGGAATAGGAATAGGAATAGGAATAGGAATAGGAATAAAATAAACCCAGTGGTGAGGAACACTGCAGCATCCCCCAGCCTGAGGGATTTTTGACACACAAACAGCTTGGAGGTTTGGAGAATATCCTGGGAAAGTGCATTTTCCTCATGGTTTCATCTTTTCCCTGGTGGCAGCCACACAGGGCTGCTGGAGGTGAAATACTGACCTTGATGGATTTTTGGTGCAGGCTCTTCATGGCTCTGTTAGTAGCCCCACACCTCCACTGCACTATAAATGTTATATTATCATAATAATGATTAAACACAACTCAGTTCTCCATGCAGGACTGAGTTCCTCGTGCCTTTTCCCTGCTGATCCTGCCTGTTTGACCTTATCAATGAAATTGAGGAAACAGGAGCAAAGAGCCTCCTCCAACAGAGCCAAGGAGGCAGAAGGGGCAAGAAATTACATTGCCTTCCCCAGACAGTGCACAAATGAAATTCCAGTAATCCTGCCACTACTCCTTCCTTTTGCCCAGCATCAGGAACCTGTCAGGAGCCTCAGCTGCCTTCACCTGAAATGGCATCCACCTCAATTCCAAATCCCACAGAAATCTCTGAGCTTTGGCCTTAAAAGCTCTGGCTTTGAAAATCTTTTGGATTTATTTACTGGGCAACCCTGTTTAATAATAATACATAATAAATTTATTATGGCAGATTCTGTCTGGGCACTATTAACCCTGGACTGGATGTGAATAATGTAACACTTACATAGGAAAATCTTAAAATCTGTGAGCAATACCATGTGCCATTATCCTGATTTTTCCAGGGGTCAGTCTCTCTGAAATGTGTCAGGTTAAGAATTCCATCGAAATTAGACAACCTCATCAGCTGCTTTGGGAAATTTTAGGGGCAGATCTTTTATGTTCTCTTGCTCACTGAATAAGCAGCCATTTCCTGGGTCTAATTTTGGCAGACCAATCCGGATAACTGCAGTTCATTAGCTTAATAGGTTAATGCTGAACTGTTTCCCAAGTCAAATCTGGATGTCAATCTGCCTCATACTCACATTTTGTCAATATAGGGGGCCTTAAAATGAAAAAATAAAAAGGGAAAAATGGTTTTTATCTGCGTTTCATCCACAGGGTAATCCAGGCATGCGGAGTGGCTGTGCTGGGTCCCTCTCCCCGTGTCCCCCAGCTGGCTGGGATGCTGCAGGGGCTGTGCTCTGTTTGTTGTTAAAGCAGCCTGACACAAAGAGGCCCCAGGAGCTGCAGGCACCCACAGGATGGATGTCTGCTCCTGTCAATCCAGCCCCAGTCCCCCAAGAGGGAAAACGGGATTGTCTGCAGCACTGAGGGGGAGAGTTTCTCTCAGGCATGTCATAGAGGAATTTTCCTAAAACCTTCCCCAGTAATCTGAACAAAACCTTCCCGAGGCTCTTGTGTTAATGGAGACCAGGAGAAAGTGTGGGGGCATAAAAGATGGAATTCACCATTCAGTGCTGCCTGTGCCAGAGTCACAGAATCGTGGAATCCCAGGATGGTTTGGGTGGGAAGGGACCTTAAAGCCCATCCAGTGTCACTCCCTGCCATGAGCAGGGACACTTCCACTGTCCCAGGCTGCTCCAAGCACCATCCAACCTGGCCTTGGACACTTCCAGGGGCAGCCACGGCTTCTCTGGGTATCTACTGTGGGTCCATAGCAGCAAGCCTGGTGCTGCTCAGTGTATTTTTTATATTCCAGGCATTTCCCAGGGCCCAGGTGAATCAGGTGCTCTGTGAGAGTGGTCCCAGGACTCTTTGCTAGCTCAGGAAGCTCTGGACTGCAGTGACACTCAGGAACGCACAGACAGCTGGATGCAGGGATCCCTTTGGGGTGGATCTCTTTACCAAGCTTGCACACAGCACCCAACACACCCCAGTGAAGAGAAGATCCCTCTCTAGCACTGATTCTCCTGATTCTCTAGTACTGACTCTCCTGATACTCTTACAAACCTTTTCCTCAGGAATTTAATTTTGCCATCTTCTCACAAAACGATTTTTATACCTGTGGGTGGCACGAATTGTATTTCCTTGTGGCTGGAAAACACTTGCCAAGGGATGGAGAGGCAGATTGTGTCTCATGAGCTTTTCTGTTCCCTAAGATTGAGGCTGAGGCTGGCAGTGGCTTGGCTCAGGCTCCTTGGCACTGCTGCCACAGCTGGAGCTGCACAGGGACATGAGGTCACTCCTTGGTGTGGTGGCATTTCCCCACCTGCAGGGACAGGGAGTCTGCCTGCTGCAGATTTTATCTGCAGTGATGAGCTGGCCCTGCACTGCTCCTGCTATCCTGAGCCATCTGTCAATTTGCTGCTTCTATTTCACATTCAGAGAAGGGCTTGTTTTCCCTACAGCTTATCTGCTTTTTCTGACCAGACTAAATGGTGTAATCACCAAAAAAAATCTACCTCCAGCAGCCAGCCTTGCACCCTTTACCTCACATTTCTGGCTCCTCCCAGGTCCAGTTGCATTTCCCACTCCAGTTACTGATTCCACTGGCAGCAGGGATTTATCTGCCCCACTAAAAGACAGGTGATTTAACACCAAATGAAATCTGCAAAATTACATCTACCACTCTTCCCTCTTTTAATAAGATTAATTTACTTTATAGCTCCTTCAAGTTTCCCAACACTGTCCTAAGCATGATGGTGCAGCAATGGGGACATGAGAGGTGGAACAAGATTTATTGGTCTCTCCAAGTGTTTTGGATTATCCCATAATCACTTTAGTCCCTGGTAAACCAATGTGTCCTACTCTTGTCAATCTGAATTTTCCAAGATAAAGTTTTAACCCCTGCTGGACAGTTTGATGAATTATAAAAAATATGTAATATTATAAAATTGTATGCTATAATTGTATTACTGTAGGATATTATAAATGTGTGTTGGTAACAAGCACTCACAGCTTATCCCTACCTGTTCAATCACAGATTTTTCTGCATCACTTCCCTGCAGCCTCCAAACCAAGTAAGTTCTTTGTTCACAGCAAGTGGTGCAAAATCAGCCCATCTTCACTGATGGCAAAAGACTTTGGTGCATTTCCACTGCCAATACCCTTTTCCCAGTGCCCATAGCCCAAGCTATGGGAAAACCACTCTTGCTTCCCCAGCCACTTCACTTTTCTGCTACTGAAACACTGAAATTTTGAGTGTTTCAGATGCCACATTTGCATGACTGTGAGCTAAAATTACAACAATCACATGTATTTTTGGGGAAATTTTATACTCAACATAAAAACATCGTTTGCATTGCAGGTTAATTGTGCCAGGTGAGGTGATGCCTCAGACCTGTGTGATAAATACCTTTATCTGAGTTGTCAGGCTGAGCACAAGGATGCTCACAAAATCTTTAAGTCTCCAACCCTGTGTCTGCAGGGAGACAGAGGAACAGCAGAAAGAGATGAGCCACTCTTATGTAATTACCAAGCACATCACCCTCAGCAAGGAGAGCTGGGTTTGTGAAACAGCAGCAATGATTGTGCTGGCCCCGGGTGCTCCAGCTCAGCCTTGTGTGGATTTGCAATGTAAATCCCTGTCCGTGTTCCTGCCAGAGCTGCCTCCCTGGGATCCTCATCATCATCATCATCATCAGCAGCAGCAGCAGCAGCAGCAGCAGCAGCAGCAGCAGCAGCAGCAGGGCCATTCCTGCATTCTGGGGTCCCCCACTGCCCATGGATGAGGCCCAGGGAGGCTCAGCAGGAACCTATTGTAAATCAAAGGTGACTCTGACAAAGGGGAGAGAATGATGTATCTGACTCTATGGATATCAGAATATATATTACACTATACTATAATACACTATAATATAACATCACACAATATACTATAATATACTATAATATGCTATAATATAACATATAACATAACATAACATAACATAACATAACATAACATATACTACAATCTAACATACTATATTATATTATAATATTGTATAATGTAATACAATATGATATGATATGATATGATATGATATGATATAATATAATATAATATAATATAATATAATATAATATAATATAAT
>JAWWEY010000114.1:3329320-3346550 GCA_035582745.1 Loriotus luctuosus
CCTGGCCCTGATAGGCCAAGGAAACAAAACACCATCACTGTGGGTAAACACTCTCCACATTGCATTCTACTTTGGTACAAACACAGGCACACCAAGTGATAAGAATTGTGTTTTCACTTTCTCTGAGGTTCAGTGAATGTGAATCTCAGAAACCCTTGGGAAGAATTGTGCCTTGCTTTTCTCTGTGAAGAGAAATGTGGCAACAGGAGCCCACCATGGCAGCACAGCTGGCTTGGCACCGGGAGGCCACATCTGCCTGCAGAACCATTCATGCCTCAGACTGGTGATGAGGGTGGCCAGAAACAGCACACCTTCCCTTCTCCATTCCCCTCTTGGGAAGTGGGGATGTGTCACCCTGTTTTATTAAGTTTTTCTAAGCCTTCTAATGTTTATATTCTTGTAAGAAACTTTCTCACACACTTTATGTAAATAACTTACTATTTTGCATTCTTTTATAGAGAAAGAGAAAGTTGATGGACTGTTGGTTTGTCCAGTGTCATTGGGGAGGTGGCACTGTCACCCTCCAATCCACGGTCACTTTTGGAAATCTATAAATATTAAAGTCAAAAATTAAAACCACTCTTTTTTACCTTAGAAGGTTGCATGTCTGTGTAGTTTTATTTTGTGTCCTGTAACAACAGGGATGCTCTTGTCACCATGCAGCCCCAAGGTTGCTGGAGGTGGAGCTGGTCAGCAGGCTCCTGACCTGGGTGACACAGCCACCTTGTCCCCAGCGCCAGCCCTGGGAGTGCCTCAGAGTTTTGTCCACTCAGAGGGACAAACAGAGCAAGCACAAGGGCAGGGGGAAGCCTTTGAGAGGTGAAGCTGGGACCAGCAGCTCTGTGAGCAATTACAGAGCAGTGGTGGGCTTGGGGCTGAGGGGTTCATTGCAGGTGTCCAGCTCTTCTTCAGCTGCTGACAGCTCCTGAATGATCCCAGGGAAAGGCAGAACCACACAGTCATAGAATCACTGAATTGTTTGGGTTGGAAGGCATCTTTAGGTTCATCTACTTCCTGTGACAGTGTTCACAGGGGTCTTATGTTGAGAGAAGAGACTAAGATTTGACTTTCTGTTTCAGAAAGCTTGATTTACTATTTTAAGATATATATTACCTTAAAACTATACTAAAAAATGGAAGAAAAAGTTTCATCAAAAAACTAGCTAATAATAGAAAAGAATGATAACAAAAGCAGCTGTCTCAGACTCTCTGAGCCAGCTGAGTTGTGATTGGCCATTAATTAGAGACATCTAAGACAGGCCAATCAAAGATCTACCTGTTGCATTCTACAGCAGCAGATAGCCATTGTCTACATTTTGTTCTTGAGGTCTCTCAGCTTCTCAAGAGGAAAAATCTTAAAGAAAAGATTTTTTTCATGGAAAGATGTCTGCGACAACTTCCACTCCCCTGGCATGGGCAGGGATAACTTCCAGTAGAAAAAATCCAAGCATCCAAGCCTTTGGTCTTGAACAGGTGCAGGGGGGCATCCACAACTTCCCTGGGCTTAGTTTTGGACTGCTGGTTAAGGCCTGCCTGTCCTGGGTGGGAAGAACTCAGCAAAGTGAGGGAGATGGGATTTCACAAGGTGCCCAGAGCACAGGAACATCTCTGCAGTGTCCATTCCTGCTGTGCTCCTGCCACCAGTGTCCATGACTGGTCCTGTACAGCCACACCTCCCCTCTTCTCATCATCACACTGCCCACAGCCATCCTTCAGACAGCAAAGTTCTTTTGCGGAGGTTTTGAGGCAGAAAGAGGAGATTTTAGATGCCCAATAGTAAATTTGAGGAAAGACTTGAGCACAACCCTCCTGGCCCTGCTGCTCTAACCACTGCTCGCCACTGGTGTCTCCTCCTCTCATCACTGAGGTGCTGAGTGTTCCTGCAGCCCTGGCTGGGATGTTTTGCCCCGTTGCAGACCGGGGAGAGCAGCACAGCAGCTCCTCCCAGGCAGCTGAAGGAGCGGCAGTGCCTCGGGGCACTCGGTAAATGAATAAAAAAAAAAACCAGTCAGGAGTGATTAGGGAGCTCAGGTTTTGGCTCGGACTCTCCAGAGCCTCCAAGGCATTGCAGAGGCTCAGAACCTCATTACTTCTATAAAGTGGATTCAGTAATTAGCTCAGGTCAAAAGTTTACAGCTTGGAGGCTGCTGCTAGGAAATGGTTCCTCCTGGACATTAGGAGCCAAACTGCAGAAAGCAGGAATTGGCATTGAGGCAAAACAATCAAGGGTCTTTGGGATGGGATTGTGTTGCTGTACAGGCTGACTGGACAGTGGTGTGCCCTCAGAAGGAGAGACACTGCACTGGAGAAGCAGACAGAACCCTTGTGAAGCTGGGAATCGCCTCCCTGGGTGTGTCCTGGGTTAGCTGAGCCAAAATCCTGAATAGCCAGAGCAAGGTTTTCCAAGCAGGCTGCAGAAAGCTGCTGCAGGCTCAGTCCTGCCCTGGTCCCTGCACACAGCACAGCTGCAGAGACCTAAAGCAAGAACCCATCCCAGAGGGACAGGGCTGGCATCACTTTAAGTAGCCAATCATTACTTAAATGTTTCTGTGTTCCTGATATCAAATATTGCCCAAAGCAGCAATTCCACATCCTTGATTCATCTGGCATCCAAAAGCCTTCCAGTGACTGACAATTTTTTATTTTCCAATTTCATCTAATGTCCCCCACTAATATGTTATGAGACAGGAAAGCCCAGCACCATTTGCTGTTCAATCGCTTTGCTTCTGTTTTAAATGATTCACCTGACTCACAGACAATTCATTTTCCATGTCATGATCAGACCTCTGGGTCTCATCCCTCTCTTAGTGGCTTCTGCACCTCTGCTACATCCCATGGGATGCCAAATCCAAATTGCCAGCAACCAGAGCTGGACTGTGCCATGGAACTGGGGGATTTTCCATCCCAGCCTTTCCCAGGGCTCCCAAATCCTGCCCACCTGGATGCCACAGGACACCCTGCCTGCTCTCCCCTCTCCTGACTGTGCCAGAGAGAAAGTGGGACAGGGAGGAGGGAAGGGAGGGGCTGAAGGATTAAACAAGACAGACCAGAAAGCTTTGCATTTTTCCCCTAATACTCAGCTATTTAATGACTAGTTTGATGATAAGCATGAAATTAAATAGACAAAGAAAATTCTCTCATGTCTAAGAAGTCAGCAGATAATTAGGCTTTGATGGGGACATTCTGAGGCAGTTTCTGCTTATTTTGTGAGGCTGATTTAATGCAGGGGTTGTCTCAGTTGTCCCTGCAGTCAAGCTCTGCTGATCTCTCCTGGCCAGAGCTCTGAGAGAAGCTCAGGCTGGCTGCTGCCTCCTTACCCAGCAGGTGCTGATTCCCTGGAATAGCCTTCCTTACCAGGAAAAAGCTTTCTGCCCCTTTCAGTTTCCATTTCCCATGTTCATCCTATTTTAACCTCCATAGAGCTCACTTCACCCAGAGCAAAGTAACAGAAAGCTCTACAGAAATTTGGAATTCAGATTTGTCCTCCCTCCTTGTGAGGATAAAAGCAGCAGCAGTCCTTCAAGCAACTTTCAACCCAAATTTATTCTTTCTGTACCTATTCACAGATGGAAGTCCTTCATTTCAAGCCCAAAAATTTTGAAATCCAGAAAATAATCAGCTCAGATTATTAAATAATGATCAGACCCAAATCCACCCAAAGTTTCAGACCCAAATCCACCAGCTCTGAGGGACTGAGGACCTAAATAAGAAAACCTGGTTCAGGTGTCTTAAAACCTAAACAGCACCCTGGTTCCTCCAGAGGCAGCCAGAATCTGAACACTCCTAAGTGTCAGGGGGAAAAAAATCCCTTTTCTCCCATGTAAACACTCCTAAGGATATATTATGCTTTATTTTCAGGAAAATGCTGGTTTGTTATGGCAACACTTCAAGCCAAAATCACAAACACAAGCTGTCTCCAAAGTGGGAGCCATGAAATCAGAGGTGACCAGGGCTGCCAGCAAAGTGAGGCTCATCAGGCATCTCCCCAGGTTTTGAGAAAAAGTTTTTATCACTCCAGTTAAAATGTTGGAACTGGATGCAGCTCAGTGATAAATTCTTAATTCTGGCTATCCACAAGGTTTCTTTGTTTTTACAGGTTAGAGATTAGCAAGTATTTTAATTAAACCATGTTTGTGTTTTGACTGAAATACAACAATAATTGCAATAACATTAATAGCAACAAGTTGTTATTATTATTATTATTATTATTATTATTATTATTATTATTATATTTTTATTGTGCTATACCTCTCTTCAGGCCTAAAGTGAAGCCTCTGCTTTGTTGCCATATCCAATCCCATAGAGTAAAAGGCTTTAATGGAGCCATAAACCTAATCTTAAACATTTTACTCTGATACTGGGTCAGATCTTGAGCTTCTTGTTCAGTCTTGAGTATGGCAAAGCCCTCCCTGAGCTCTCTGCAGCTTTGTCAGATCCTTTAGGATCTTTCTCCTAAGCATTTTCCTTTTCTCCCCTCACTGCCAGACATAAAGCACCATCCTGATGTGCTTACCATCCACCAAGTGAAATTTAAATGACAAATCTGACAGACCTCACTGAAAAAATCAAACTGACACTCCATGATTTCTGCTTTGATCACAATATATGATGGGAAAAATTCCAAATCTTTTGAAAACCTGCCCCACAAAGGCAAGAAAACCCATTAAAAACCATTTCCTACTAAGCCCTGATCTCAAATACGTTTTGCTGTTTATTTTTGGAGGGAGAAGAGCAGCAAACTTGACAGTGCCCACAAGGAATGTCCAGCTGCCAGCAAGAGCTGCTCAGGCTGCTGGAGGAGTGATGGGAGGCAGAGTTCCACTCCTGGAATGCAGGAGAGCCCTGAGCATGGCCTGCAGCTATGCAGAAACCCAAAGCTCAAACAACCCATGGAAAGGTTAGCTTTTAATGGATGCTAAATGTTTGGGGAGACCTTTGACCAGTGCTAATACTGCAGCTGACTGGGCAGGAGTGGGGAGGGAATGACCTGCATTAGGCTGGGCTGCTCATTTAGTGAACAAAAACTGTCAGACCTCTGCTTAACCCCCTCCCCAAGCCCTCCTGCCCTCAGATTATTAAATAATGATCAGACCCAAATCCACCCAAAGTTTCAGGCCCAAATCCACCAGCTCTGAGGGACTGAGGACCTAAATAAGAAAGCCTGGTTCAGGTTTCTTAAAACCTAAGCAGCACCTTGGTTCCTCCAGAGGCAGCCAGAATCTGAGCACTGCTAAGTGTCAGGGGGAAATAAATCCCTTTTCTCCCATTGAAACACTCCTAAGGATATATTATGCTTTATTTTCAGGAAAATGCTGGTTTGTTCATCCTGTTTCAAACTCCATAGAGCTCACCTCACCCAGAGCAATAGGAGCAGAAAGCTGTACAAGGAATTTGGAATTCAGATTTTTCTTCTCTCCTTGTAAGGGTAAAAGCAGCAGCAGTGAGAGGAGCAGCTCTTCAGCAACTTTCAACCCAAATTCATTCTTTCTGTACCTATTCACAGATGGAAGTCCTTCATTTCAAGCCCAAAAATTTTGAAATCCAGAAAATAATCAGCTCAGATTATTAAATAATGATCAGACCCAAATCCACCCAAAGTTTCAGACCCAAATCCACCAGCTCTGAGGGACTGAGGACCTAAATAAGAAAACCTGGTTCATGTTTCTTAAAACCTAAACAGCACCCTGCTTCCTCCAGAGGCAGCCAGAATCTGAGCACTCCTAAGTGTCAGGAAAAAAAAATAAATCTCTTTTTTCCCATTGAAACACTCCTAAGGATATATTATGCTTTATTTTCAGGAAAATGCTGGTTTGTTCATCCTATTTTAAACTCCATAGAGCTCCTCAGCCCTCAGGTGCTCCCTGGACAGGTATGGACGGGGTGAGAGCTGGATTTGGGTCACCCTTGTTCTGTACAACCAGCCCAGAGCACCACGCTGAGTTTGGAGAAGGTGCAGGAATACCCTCAGATACTTCCAGAAATTCCTTTTAATTTTATTTTTTTTTAATTTAATTTTTTTCCTTTTAATTTTCCAAGCATCCAAATTTGTTTCATCCCTGGACATTTTCATCTGCTCTGGCAAAGATAAGGAAGCAGTGAGTGTGGAGGACTTGGTTGCTGACTGGGCCTTTCTGAGGAAGGCATCAATGGAGACATTTTTCTTCCTGTGCCTTAGAATATAGCACTGGGCTCAAATTCCTGTGAGAATCTCACACTTTAGGGTGTATTGTATTTGGGTTTTCCCCAGATTAAGGAAGGAAGGATGAATCCCAGCCTGGCACAGCAGCAAAGTACACAAAGATCTGGACAGTGCATGCAGAATGATGAAACAGGAGAACACATCTGGCTGGGAACAGCTAAAGAGGCTTTTGCATCATCATTCCCAACAGTGGCAGTGGCAGTCTGGGAAAATCTGGGCAGGAAAAGCAGAAAACTCAGCTGAACCTGGAGCAGGCTGGCTGAGCTGCAATCCTGCTGCCAAGGGCTGGTGCTGATGGAGGAAGCCAGAGTGAAAATGAGCTGGCAGGCACTCCCTGCAAACAGGACAAGCTGCCTGCTGCAGTCTGTGTGGAGCTGAGAGCAGGAGGAAGTTCTTGTCAGTGCTCAGTGCCCCTGGAAACCTGGGTTCAGCTGTGAGCTGCTGTGGGGATGTGCTTCTTGTTGACGGAGTGACAAAACCATTTTTTATTTCTTTAAAACTTAGAAGTTTCTCTTTTTGAGTAAGTGAAAAGACACTTCATAGGACTCAAGGGACTTCACTTTAGGATAGCTAATTGGATAAGACCTAAAAAGTCTTATTTGAGCAATTTACTAGAAAAAGAAGAGAACAAAGAAACTAATCACTGTTGTGAGGTGTTTTACCAGGAGCAAGAACCTCTTGCACCTAGCTCAGTTTTTCTCTGTCAAGAGTTTGTTATTTTGCCTTTTATTAAAACCTTTTTGTTTCCAACATTACCACAGAAGCCATCCTGCTGATTTTATGCCTTCCAAGATAGCTGAGCTATCTTGGGTGTGAAATAGATCTCCAAAAGCTTATGAGACCTAACTCAAAGAAACTCCTATTTTGTGCTGCCAGTTCAGAAACAAAGGGGAGAAACTGCAGAGGGACCAGGAAAGACAATCCAGATGGTCAAACCTGGGGTATGTGATCTGCCAGGAGAGGCAGAGGGAGAGGATGATGAGGCAGAGGGGTGGAGGGAAGGCATCACCTCTTCTGCTGGATGAAAGGAGACTGAGAATGCCTTAGAGCAGCCTGTGACCTTTTGAAGTGCCAACACACCAGGATGGCAGAGCCAAACTCTTGTCGCTGATGCCAGACAGCACAGGAAGGGTCAACAAACACAAACTGGAGCTTAGGAGGTTCAGGTTGGGCATTAGGAAATATTCACTGCCCTTGGGCCCATTGCCAAGGGAGTTTATCCCCCAGAATTTACAGGATCCAGCTGCACAAAGCCCTGATTATCATGATCTGGTCCTGGGCTTATCCTGCTCCAGGGATGGCTGGGCTGGAGACTTCCAAGGGTCTCTTTCCACCAGCACTGTTTTGTTCCTGTGGCTCATTTTCTTTGGGGGTTGCTTTCCCATGGATGTGCACTCTTCCCCAGGCTGCCATTCTCTCATGGAGGTGATTTTTTAACGCTCTTGCAAGGCTTCCCAAACACTCTCCATGCAAGATCTCCAGCCTGTCACATTAGACCCCAAGGGAGCTACTAGAACAATGTGGGATCACCAAGCCAGGCAAGGCCCATGGGAAGGTCAAGGACAAGGACAAGGACAAGGACAAGGAAGGTCCATGACAAGGACAAGGACAAGGACAAGGACAAGGACAAGGAAGGTCCATGACAAGGACAAGGAGGGTCCATGACAAGGACAAGGACAAGGACAAGGAGGTCCATTACAAGGACAAGGACGGTCCATGACAAGGACAGGGAAGGTCCATGACAAGGACAAGGACAAAGAAGGTCCATGACAAGGACAAGGACAAGGACAAGGAGGGTCCATGACAAAGACAAGGAAAGTCCATAACAAGGACAAGGAGGGTGCATAACAAGATGTCGAAAATCCAAGTGGAAAGAAACACAGAAGGCTGTGATCTGCATCTAGGGGAGGGTGATGATGTGTGGAGGCAGCCACTTGAAGGTTCCATGGGTGGGAGGAGAGCACCAAAGGCTGATGGAAAGGCCTCCAGACAGGCTGAGCAAGGTCCAACAAAACTCTGCCTCTCTCTGCATGCTGATGGCACATCTGACATGAAGCAGGCTGGCACAAAGTTAACCAATCAGCCCCATTTGAGCAAACCTGAGCTGGCATAAGAAGTTTATTCCAGCTCAGCTCCCTGAGTGGCGATTCTGGATCACTGAGAGCCCTCCAGTCAGATTTAGCTATCACTGAACTGCAGTTGTAAATCACAACCTCCCATGGATGCCTTCCTTTCAGAAAAAACAAGCATCAAAGGATTCTCTCAGGAGCTTCCCCTCCTACTCCTTCTATCTCATTTTTCAATTTGAGGGAAATCATTGTATGGTAATTTCACCTCCCTCCCCTCAGTTACTTCCATTAGGCTGATGCCTTTGGACACTGTTCCAGTGGCAGTGAATATGCAAATGCCACTTTGTTTGTCTTGCCTTGGGACAACGAAGGCTTTGAAATGTAGATGTGGGAGCTTCAATTTGTCTTGCTAAGAACCTACTTTCTCTTTAACTCTTATGTTTTTATAGAATTCAATTGAAGAACTCTTTCACTCTCACTCCCAGCTAAGCCATTCACCCTCATTTAGACACAGTGCAATATATATCATCTGGTCTCTGGTTTTGTTTGCTGAACAGCATCACAAATTAGGTGTTTTTAAAAGCTGTTTCATTCAATCCTGGGCAGCATTAGAACTGTCTGGTTTTTCCCAGAATTACACAAAGTGTAATATATGTATATAATAATATAATATCATATCATATCATATCATATCACAAAATAGTATAATATAGTATATATTATATATATTTATATATATATTTATGTAGTATATATTATATATAACATAGTATACATATTTATATATACCATATATATTTATTATATATAATATTTATATATTATATATTTATATTTTTTAAATTAATTAATTTATTTAGTATAGTATATATTATAAATATTTAACAATATTATATTATTAAACATATTTATATTATTTATGTATAATTTATATATATTTTATATATCTATATTTATATTAAAATATTATATTATATTATATATATTTATATATTTTTATATTATATGATATAGTAAATATAATATTTATTTATAGTATATAAATAAATGTCCTTTTAGCCCAAGATCCTTTTAGCTCAGTGCTGTATTCCTGGCTCTACCCAGCTGAAATCCCCAAGGGAGGTGACAGAAGCAAGAAGTTGGTTAGAGAATGAAATCAGTCAAAGATGTTGCAGGAGGTCTTCGTGTTGTGCTTTAACCCCAGACAGCAAACAAACCCCCCAGAGCCTCTCACTCACCCCACACACACCCCCAGCAGAGAGAAGAACAGAAAAAAAACCCCAAATTCATGGGTTGAGATAAGAACAGATTAATGATTGAAACAAAATAAATGCAATCAATAATAATGATAATTACAATAATAGTAATGAAAAGGGAACAAAGGAATAAAACCCAACACAAACCAGAGGTGCACGACACAATTATTTATCACCCACTACCCACAGCAATCATCAGCTCCTGGGCAGCTCCCCCAGTTTATATCCTGGAAATGAAGTCCCAAGGTGTGAAATATCCCTTTGGCCATTCAGGTCCCCTGTCCCAGCTCTGCTCCTTCCCAGTTTCTTCAGCACATGCTTGCTGGCAGAGCCTGGGAAAGAGAAAAAACTTTGATTTGAGGTAAGCACTGCTCAGGAACAGCTAAAACATCAGTGTGTGATCATCATTATACAAATTACAGCTGGTGATTGAGCAGGGTGAGCCCAGAGTCCAGAGTGGCCCCTGTGGAAGAGCTGGGTGCAGGTGGGATGGAGGAATCTCTCCACATCTTCATTCTGAGCCCTCTCAGGGGGTCCCAGCAGAGCCAGGGGAGCTTCAGGGTTGTCCTGAACACAACTCTGCCCTTTCTGCAGCTCCTACTCCTCACTGGTGAGTGGACACCCACTGCAGGGGCATTTCTGCTGCTAATTCCCAGTGATCTGCTGGGAAATGCCAAGACAAGTTGGGGTTTCACTCTTGGCTTTGAACCCCCTTCCTGATTTCTGTCCCCATGGCCTGTAACCCCAGAGGGGCAGAATTCACCTCACTTCTGTGCCCTACCATTGCCTGTTGCCTGATCCATCACCCCACAATGTCCTTCCTGCTTTATGGGCAACTCCTCAAAAATGCTGGATTTGGGGTTGTGAGTGACTGAAACCCCCAAACCACACATTGCACAGTTCAGTCACCACTCCTTGAGCCCCTCAGAAGTTTACAAAATGACCCACGAGCAGATTTCCAGCACAAGTCAGGACTGGGGGAAATAAAGACTGCAACAGGAAGCAGAAAAAATCTGACAAGTAAAAACGGCTTTAAATTAACATACAATAGCAGATTCTTTCCGAAGATAATTTAGGGAAAATTTTCATGAGGTTGTTATCTTTTAATTTCTTGATACGTTTGTTCACCATTGCTCCAGGTTCTCCAGGATTTAAGGATGCTTGGAACACATTCCTTAAAAGAAAAGGAAATGCTCTGTATCTCACGGTGAAATTACAAAACCTCTTAAATATACTTTCAGGAATAGAAACAGCCTTGTTTAAAGAATGAACTGCCAGTGCACTGAAGGGTGAAATGCAATAGGAAACCGACTTGATAAAAGGATAATTCCAGTAAATGAATAACACTTCCCTTGTATCACACAAAATACATAATGCTCAGCTGATAAAAATAGCAACGGCAGCGAATGTTCTGAGCAGATTTTCTGCCAAACTCGAGTGGGAGCCTGTTGAGAGGAATCTTTACAATCAGTCCAGACGAGGAGTAAGAAGTGTCTTGATGCACAGCAATCCTAGTTGATCAGCAGAGCTAAAAAATGTTTCAATAAATGTCATTCTTGCTGTTTGAAACATTCATTAATGTCTTAATGAATTAATTAATTCTTGCCCTGTGGCAAGGGGAGGGTGCAGGTGAGTGTCCAGGGCCTGACGCTGTGGATGTGGTTCAGATCCTTTCTGGAGCTGGGAAGTCAAGGATCAGGCAGTGATCCAGTAAAACCTGGGCTCTGCTCATGCTCAGAGAAGGGAAAAGGCTCAGGGCAACTCACAAGGCAATTCCTAGAGAGTGTTTGTCCTTGTGGGCCTGATTCTGCCACTGGCCAGAAAGGGAGCTCAGGTGGGGATGGATGAGCTGAGGAAGCTCTGACAAAGAGCCCTGGCCATGTCACACAGACACCACAGAATGTCCTGGGCTGGACAGGACCCACAGGGATCATCCAGTGCAGCTCCTGCCCTGCCCAGACACCCCAAAAATCCCACCCTGGGCATCCCTGGCAGCACTGTCCAAACCCTCCTGGAGCTCTGGTCAAGGCCAGGGCCATTTTCTGGGGAGCCTGGGCAGTGCCAGCACCTCTGAGGGAAGAACCTTTCCCTGAGATCCAACCTAAACCTTCCCTGGCCCAGCTCCATGTCAGGACCCCTCAGGAAGGATCCCTGACTAAATGGCAAGTGTTGAAATGGATTATCCTTGAAGTTCTTGCCAGAAGGAATGGGGAGTGCCACCTTCACTTCATAGCTGTAACTCTGATTCCAGATGAATCTTGTCCTCTGCTCTTCCCTTTCTAATTGCCCAAAAATGAGGGAACTTGAGGCTCAGTGGGAAGCTGCGGATGGGATGTGCAGCACATCAGTCAGCCAGCACTGCTGCCTCAGCCCTCACAGCTCCAGACAGGGCCCAAAGTGACAGACACACCATTCCCCTGCCATCCTCCCCTCAGGTTCTGAAGGCTCAGACAATGGGGACAATTTCTGGGCACCCAAAGGCAGTTATGAATGTGCTCCCGTGGTCACAGGAGTCAGAGCAGACCTGTTCATGCTGGACATTAACACTGATGACCCTGCAGAGGAGGAAGGTGTGGGAGCTGCCTGCCTGAATCACCATCAAGACTGACTCCAGTGTGTTCAGAACCATGGGATCAACCCATCCCACTAAGCACACCCCAAATGGAAAGTGTTCTCCTAATCCTGTGAAAATATTTGTATTCCAGTGAGGACCAAGTTGTATTCCAGTGAGGACCAAGTCGTATTCCAGTGAGGATGCACATACTGATTTTAGAGGCTGGAGACCTTAGGAATGAGCATGGCAAGCAAGGGGAACATTCAATCCTCCCACCTTGGAAGAGGTGTCCAGGTCCTACAGTAAATCTCCATGGCAAGGAGCTGGCAGATGACGGGCACTGATGGGACAGTGGCCAATGCTCTGCCACGCTGTGTGAGCACTGAGGCTGAAGTGAGGAAGATGAAGGCTCTGTCCCACCAGAAATGTCTCTTTCAGCACGGCCAACCTCTGCTAAACTCTTCCTCGAGCTGCTCCCTTGGTGGCAGAAGCAGCTGGAGCCCTTCTGAGGTCAGATAGTGGAATTTTAGCTGGAGGCATTTTTTGTCTCAACAGAGATGCCGCCGGTTTGTTCGGCTGAAAGATCTAAAGTGGAGGCCGCTGCAGCAGAAATCCACTTGCTTGGGCCAACCACTGCCCACCCACCCACCCTGGAATGACTCCAACACACTCCCCTGGACCCCCCAGCTCTTGTTTAATCTTTAATGCACCTCCAGTCGCCCTGGGCTGGACAGCACAGCGAGATAGCAGTGATGATTAGCTGCTGACCCCTGGGCTGAGCTGGGCACTGGGAAATGCTGCTGACCCTGCGTCGATCCCGCCGTGTCCTGCGGGCAGGAGGAATCATTAGTGCTCCCATGGAGGGGCCTGCAGAGCCTCTCACTCTGCTGGCTGCAGGCACAGCAGACCTGTCCTACCTGTTCCTGCTGCCCTGGCTCTCCTTTGGGCTGTTGTGAGGTGTCTGGTGGAGTCAGGGATGGGGGAGGGATGCAGCGGTGTGCCCTGGATGAGCCTCTCTCCTGCTCTCCCTGTGCCAAAGGGAGCCAGCACAGCTGTCCTGAAAGAAACAACACCTCAGACATCCCTGAAGACACCTGCACTGCCCAACTCCTGCTATCTGCACCCAGCTTTGGTGCAGGGATGGAAATACACACAGGGAGGGAAAAGGATCAGAATAAGCATGGCCCCACCAAAGAGGAACTTCTCCAAAACTGGAGAAAGCCAAGATGTGGGGCCAAGCATCATTATATGTGGCAAAAGGTGGGGTTGACAATGACAGTGAGGGAACTCAGATCAGACAACAGAAAATAACAAAAGGAGCAGATGTTATGGCCAATGAAATGAGATAAGGGAACTTGAAGGGAACATGAAATAAGGGACCTTCTCCCAGTGAACAAAAGGAACATTTGGGACAATAAGAGAAGAGGTTGAGAACGCAACTGCAGAAGAAGAAAGTAGAAAAAAAACGAAGAGATGAGGGAGCTTAAAGATAACTGTGATCATGCCCCATGGGCTGGACACCAACAGGGCAAAGGCTTCTCCTTTTTTAAAATTCATCCTTAGATAATTGAAAAGAATCGTTTTATAATAATAAACAATTATTATTTATTATATTAAATAATTTTTATTTTAAAATTACATCCTAAATAAGCCAAAGATGAATTTCCCTTAAGGGAAATGATTTCTCTAAGAGCAAGCAATGAGATAAACTTTACTGAGAATGTGTTTTGTGCAGGTTCTGTCCAGGGTACAGCTCTGGGTGGGGATCATGCCTCAGTTGTGACATGAAAATAGCCTAACATGGCAGGAAGAAACTCCCCACCTGAAAATATCATTCCAAACACCAGTGCAGGTGTGACCGTGTTCACAGGGGTCTTGAGAGAAGAGACGAGGATCTGACTCCATGTTTCAGAAAGCTTGATTTATTATTTTATGATATGTATTATATTAAAACTATACTAAAAGAATAGAAGAAAGGCTAGCTAAGAATAGAAAAAGAAAGAATAATAACAAAAGCTTGTAGCTCAGAATGTCTGTCTGAGCCAGCTGAGCTGTGATTAGCTATTAATTAAAAACAACTAATATAAGCTAATCAAAGATTAACCTGTTGCATTCCACAGCAACAGATAATCAATGCTTACATTTTGTTCCTGAGGCCTCTCAGCTTCGCAGGAGGCAAAATCCTAAAGAAAAGATTTTTCATAAAAAATGTCTGTAACAGTGCAGGGGTCTGGAGGAACAAGGACTTTGTTGTGAGAGATTTACTGAAGTTGTGTGTGGCAGCACCAAGATCAGTGACACCCAAATGAGTTAATTGGCTGCTGAGACAGAAATGAATACCTGGAAATGGTCCTGAGACAGAAATGAAACCTGGAAATTATCCTGCCCACATCAACCTCAGGCACACAGGCCTGGCATGGCAGGGGGACATTTCAGCAGGTGTCAGAGCCAGGAGAGGACACATCCAGCAAGGTGAGTGCCCATCCCAGGGCAGGACTGAGCCCCTGAGGATGTGCAGGGCACAGCCTCTAATTCATTCAATAATCTTGGGGTTCTCACCACTCAGTCCTGCTCAGATCAATGCCACATCTATGTTGTCTCCCACAGGAAAGCCAGAAGGTGTAAATCCCATGAGATAAATGGGGCATGGGTTCTTCCCCAGGTATGTGATTTACAATTGCTTCTGCTCCGAGTTGAGACAAGTTTGAGGGTTTATATCCTTCAGAAATCAGTTTCTGAGCTGCAGGAGTTGTTGTGGCAGCTGATATTGTGAAGTCAGGGCAGAAGCAAGTGTGTTCCTCCAGCAGAAGTCACTCAGGGTTTCTGTGCCCACCACTGGAAATTTCTTCCTGTCACAAAGACAGTGAGAGGCAAGGGGCTGGCATTTCCATAAAGCAACTTTAGCAGGACATTCAGTTCTGTTTTAGGTGTTGGGTGGGGGTTCTTTTCTCAAACTGGAATGACAGAAATTGCCTAGATAACTGTAGAAACTCTTTCACTGTTATCTCTGCTCAAGCCACAGGCTTGTCTTATCTCTCCCCCAATACCACACTATGAGCTCCCTGTACTTCTCACCCCTTCCCGATATTTTTGCTTTTCAATATGTCCTGAGGAATCCAATAAAGGCTCCTGCAGGAATTTGCAGCAGCACATTCCTTTTCCATCATCATCTGCGCTTTTGAGAAAAGCTCTTCTCTTATATATATATATCTCTCCTGACAGAATATGAAACCACAAGTATTTTAAGCTGAGACAAAGAAGGCAGAGGGCTGTAATCCAACCTGACAGCAAGGTTATTAATTGGGCAAGGAGAGGTTGAGCAGAGATTGCTCAGATAGATCTAAGAAATGGCAGAAATGTTGGGAGGGGGCTCTCAGGTAGTTCTGGGCCCTGTGGATGGGCTGCAGAGCCTCTCACCCACAGGACACCCAGCAGTCCCCAAAGGCAAAGGTGGGAGCAGAGATAGGGAGACCACACAGGGCTGGAGCGCACCCAGCGCCAGCATCTGCTTTCCTTCAGAGCCTGCTCTGCCTTTGATCCAGGGGAAAAGAGGGGCAGGAACTCTTTGCAGAATGTCTTGGAGGGATTTTGAGCAGCACAGGACCCTTTTCCTGAGAGTCCTCAGTGCTCTGTGGGGGCAGGTTTAGGATCTGGGTGCAGGTTTAGAATCTGGGGCAGGTTTAGAATCTGGGGCACGTTCAGGATTTGGGAGAAGGTTCAGGATCTGGGTGAAGGTTTAGGATCTGGGGGCAGGTTCAGGTTCTTGGGGAGGTTTAGGATCTGGGGGCAGGCTGTGCCATCATAACCAGGTCAGGATCCCCATATCTGGAGAAGCACCCATGCCACATTTATCTCATGGGATTTATACATTCTGGCTTTCCCGTGCAAGACAACATAGATGTGGCATTTACTTTATAAAATCTCATTTCCTGATTATTTTAAATATTATTTCCCACTATCTCAGACATATTTTCATGTTGTCTTTCCATCTGGATCTGTGCTCCCTGTAAATGAGGGATATTTGTTGTAACTCCTTTTGAGCTTGCTTTGCTAACTGAGACAACAATTGTTGCATTTCTCAGATTTTGATACTGGAATAGGTGGAACTCCTGTAAAACAACAATTGTTCCACTTCTCAGCCTCAGATTTTGATACTGGGATAGATTGAACACCTGTAAAACAACAATTGTTCCGCTTCTCAGCCTCAGATTTTGATTTTTTGTCATAGGTGATGGAGAAATAAGGGAACTGCATTCAAGGCTGTGGACCTGGTGAAGAAGATATTGAAGGGTCTGCAGGGTACTGGCATGGCATGGATGGTCCTCAACCATGATATTTTAATAATTTGGTTGTAATGTAATCCAAATCCTTTAAAACTAGATTCTGGTTTTAATTACACAAGATTATTTGGGTCTTCTGCAACTTTTGCTGATAATAATTTACACTAGTTCCATCACCAGTAGGAACAAACCCTGCCATAAATGTCCCTATTAGAGAATAATTCCCTTGCAATTCCTTTATCAGTCTCATTTATCTTGATTCATAATGGGCAATCTTTATTTTGGATTTTTAAAGCAGAATATATGCTGTCACTTCACCAAACGAATGACAGAAAATATCCTTCATACCTAGAAAAAAACAGTATATCCCTCTGAATTGATCAAAGAGGGAGATAAATGGCAGACCTGGAAGGAAGAGACTTCCAGGATCTGTTTATTCTAACAGGGAATGGACAGTGTGAGGCAGCAGTTTGCAGCTGAGGCTACACAGATTTATATTCTATCTCCTGTCAGCTTTTCCATCATCTCCTGGGCATCAGTGAAAGCAGCCCATGGTTCCATAGGACCGCTTCCCCTCCTCCACACTTCTCCAGCAACCCAAAGTTTGTTAAACATCATTGCTAATGACCCCAAGCTACCCAAACATCTCCTTTTAACTTCACAGCAGCAAATTACCTGGCCCAAAACCACAGGAGACCTGATAGGACAAGGAAACAAAACACCATCACTGTGGGTAAACAATCTCCATATTGCATCCTACTTTGGCACAAACACAGGCACAGCAAATGATAAGAATTGTGTTTCCTTTCTCTGAGGTTCAGAGAATGTGAAACCCAGAAATATTCTTGGAAAGAATTGTGCCTTGCTTTTCTC
>JAWWEY010000114.1:3360422-3380459 GCA_035582745.1 Loriotus luctuosus
ACAGGGGTCTGAGGATGAGGGAAGAGATGAGGATCTGACTCCATGTTTCAGAAGGCTGATTTATTATTTTATGATATTTATTACATTAAAACTGTACTAAAAGAATAGAAGAAAGGATTTCATCAGAAGGCTAGCTAAGAATAGAATAGCAAGGAATGATAACAAAGGTTTGTGGCTCAGGCTCTGTGTCCGAGCCAGCTGGGCTGTGATTGGCCATTAATTAGAAACAATCAACATGGGCCAATCACAGATGCACCTGTTGCATCCCACAGCAGCAGATAATCAATATTTACATTTTGTTCCTGAGGCCTCTCAGGAGGAAAAATCCTAAGGAAAGGATTTTTCACAAAAGTTGTCTGCAACAGTTCAGTGCTGGGGATGTCTCAGTGTCCCCTCTCAGCTCAGAGTGAGCTAACACTGACCCCAAAGCCACTGCACACAAACCCACCCCATCCCACTCATGGCAGGCTGGAAAGTGAGACGAACCAGCAGAGGATGGAGATTCTCAGCAAGGGGGGAGAAATGGAGCAGAACAGGAGAAAAGGTGACTTAAAACCCCACAGTGCAACTTCCACTCAATGAATGTCACCCCCTGTGTTGCAGGAGAGGAGTCAGGGATCACTGAGGCAGAGCTGAGCTGGAAGTTAATTTACTGAGTGGGTAATAGGCTGGTAAATGAGATAATATGTCAGATTTGCTGATCCCTTAATACCCACACATAGCTATTATACTTTGATACAAGCTGTAATGGGACATATAAACAGAAGTATAACAATGAACACAAAACTACAATGATTAACAAGACTACAATTAGGTGGAACATCTAATTCATAGTTCTCATGGCTGTTGGTGACCACTTGAGCAGATCTTCTCACCAGAGATATTTTCCACCTTTCTTCACTCTTGCTGTGACACGGTGGGTTGTGGCTGAATAGTTAAAGCTGCATCCCATAACTTTAATAAAATTACAGACACAGATATTTGAGGGACTGTGCATACTCTCTATTTATAGAGAATCACAAAGGGCTCTCATGCAAACACATCCATTCCCAGCACATCCAAGTACAGTCTCAGAGGTCTCTCTGGGATGTATTTCAAAATGACAAACATTTTGTTCAGTGTCAAGACAAATGTCTTGGGTCTTAACAGTATTACACTCAAAAATAAATCCTTGTTGTTTCTGCACAACACGTGTGGCAGCAGTGACAGTTTGCCATTTGTTCCCATTTTGTTGGGCCCATACTCCAGGCTCTAACAGAGTACTATTCCATGCTGATTCAATCCCAATGCAATGATTGGGTCTGTAGAATCCTTTAGGCTGGAAAACACCTTTAAAATAATCAATTCCAGCCATTAAACATTGCACAGAGTTAAGATAAAAGCTGTGGCCCTGCTTCTGGTGTGGTCATAAGTGAAATTTAGTAGATACCACCAAGATAGAAAATGCTTTTTGAATTAAAATAAATACTTTTTAAATACTCAGTGAGTTGAAATTTACCCAAATTACCTTTGAAACTCAGTGGGTAAGGTGCCCTCATCACCTTCCCTTTTTGCTGTAGTGGATTGCATCTGCAACTGAGCTTGGATACAGCTGAGAGCTATGGAAATATTATTCTGGGTGATGCCAAGTGCATTCACAGTTAGGTGGGGGTCCTTTTCAATAATTCTTTGCTATTTAGACAACATACCAGCCAGGAGACATTGACCAGTTCCTAACGCCAACAAAGAAGGTTTTAACTGGTTCTTACTCGCACAAATCACTTGTTGCCAGGCTTAATTTATTTGCCAGAACTCTGGCATCTGTGCTGTTTATTTAATACTCCTAATCCTGTTCCTGGGATGCCAGTCACAGCTCTCCTGGCTCGTTTTGGAGAGGTGAGGGCTCACTGTGCCACCCTGCGAGCAGCCCTGGGCAGATGTATTTAGGAATGATAAGCAGGTAGGTTTAAGTGCAGAGATATTAACCTGCAGTGACAGTTCCACAGGCCTGGGGCTTCATCAGGGATTAAGGATCACTTGTTGCTGGCCTGTCTTTTTAATACCATTGGGCTCAATTTCAGAAGTCTGTGAAGATTGCAACAGGTCCAAGAGGTAGTAGGATACACTGTGAGGGTTAAGGTGATTTTTGCTGTGTTGATAGAAACAATCCTAGTTTAAATTAAATTATATCTCCAAGATAAACAGCTAAATTATGTCTGACACTATTTCTCTTCCTGTGTGTTCCTCTTATGTAACACTCATTGAACAGCTACCAGCCTGCTTAGATCTATACTCCTTTTCAAAGGAGCCACATTGAAAACTAAACAAGTAAATTTCCACTCCATTTTTGGGGGTTTGTCTTTCACATACTGTGCTTACATTTCCCTCTGCCAAATCCACATTAATGGGTGGGACTCCTAAATTTGTGCAATTACAGCTTGCTTTTTAGTGATTGCTATTGCAGTGCACTCAGGCTCAACCATGATTACAACCATTACCACATTCATTTGTACAAATAAAAGACCTGGGGGTTTTCACTCCATGCACCAGGGGATTATTGAGGGATAAACTAGAGCTGGGTCAAAGGGCTGGGTTTGGGGATTTTGGTATAACCCAAAGTGGGTCCTGGAAAGGGAAACAGGACAAGTCTCAGTGGGGAGACTCCAAACTGGTTACCCCTTCTAGTGAGTGGCTCAGGTGTATCCACCTAACATTAATATGGTGTTTAGCCCCACTCTTGTCTTTTGGTTGGTCTCTTTCCATAATGGGAGTTTTAAAATAGTAGGAGTTCCACCTTCAAGGCCTGGGGGTCTGTGGGAGCTGATAGGGTTAAAAGCTGCTCAATGAATATGCAGGGAGAGCAGTTGTCGGTCTCACTCCCAAGGATCTATTCACAGAATCACTGGGTTGGAAGAGACCTTCAAGATCATCGAGTCCAACCCATCCCCAACACTCAACCAAACCCTGGCACCCAGTGCCACATCCAGGCTTTGTTAAACACACCCAGGGATGGGGACTCCACCACCTCCCTGGGCAGCCATTCCAGAACTTTATCACCTTTCTGTAAAAAACTTTTCCCCTTGTACAGTGAGCTGTTCAGTGTCTCATGGAATGTGATTCATTGTTAGAATCTGCTCCCCTTGTTAAACACAACCCCTGGTCCCCAACAACCACCTCTGCTTCACCTTGGGTTTCACAGGATCTCCCCTAATCAGAGACACAACAAATATCCAATTCCACTCTTAACCAGCCTCCTGGCCATATTTTTCTTGCAAATTTTCCAGTTGAAGAAGGTCCCACAGAATGGTTCTGCTGGTATTTCTTCGGTTACCCCTTGGGACACCTCAATTTTAATAAGAGGGGCCACCTTAAACTGCAATTCACTCTCTTCACTGCTCTCATCCCTAAATTCCCAGTCAGGATCCCTTCCATATATCTCCATCCCAATCTTCTGGGAATGCAATTAACTAATGGATCTTTATGGAACCTAATATAACAATCATAAATTCTAATTTGTCCTCTACTCTTTTTCCTTCCCCCCACTCCAGTTGTTTCTGCAATTGTTCTATTCACAGAGATAACAGCTCTTTTTGTCACTTTCTTTGTTCAAACTCATATTGTAACAGTCTCATTTCCTTTTCTTTGTATTCCTTACAATGACACGCTGCTTCCAAACACATTTACAACATCTTGCATATTATTCCCTTTTCTTTACCATTTTTCAGTTTCTCTGTCATGCAATTTAACTGTTCCTCTATCTTTACTCCAATTATGCCGATTTTTGGATGCTCAATCCTCAAAAAGTCTTGGAGAAGACCTTGTTCCATGCCAGTAATTGAATCTGCCACTACTGACTATGGCAGTTTTGTCACAGGAGAGGAGCCAGAGATCACTCAGGTGGATCTGAGCTGGTGTTTAGTTTATGGAGCTCTAATCAGCACATTTAGGGGTGCAAATCTCAGTCCTGCCTTCCACCTGCATGCAGCAGAGATGGCCTCAGAGCTGGACCATGACCACACCACCAAGTGACAGGAGGATTTTGTGCTTACCCAACCAGGTTTGTCACTGCACTGGCAGCAACAGTCCAGGATGCCCCCAGAAACTCTCTGGAGATAAAAACCAGGGGAAGAGGAGTGCAGAGGAGTGGAGAGCATCCCATCCCAAGTAAGGCTGTCCTTTCCTCCCCCTACACATCCCCAAAACCCACAGTTGCCCTGGAATGGGATTCTCCAGGTTTGGGACCTTCCCAGCTCCAACCATGGCCAAGGAATGCAATCCCGTTGCTGTGCTCAGCCCAGAGTCCTCACATTCCATAAAAACAATGGAATTCATTCCCATCCAGCCCTTTCCCATCCCTGAGGTTTTCCTAGTTCTCCCCATTAAGAAGCCAAACTCAGCACTACGAACAACAAAAATCCCAGAATTCCAGCTGCCCTTGCATCCTCCAGGGGATCTTGGAGCATCATTCCTGCATCCCACTGGATAAGGAAGGGAAAAGGGAAAATAGGAATTCCAAAATCAGAAAACCATTTAGAACCTCAGAACACCAATAGCCCCCTAAAATAGGGGTCACACCTTGCTTAGGATTCCTTTCCATGGACACAACCTTTGGAAAAATCCACCTGTACCTCCCAAACCCAAGTGCTTGGAGGTTTGGGAATCCCTTCCAGGTGGCAGCAGCTCCACATCCCCAACCCCACCTCTTTCCCAGAGGATGGATTCCCACCCAGAGCCATCTGGGGCATCTCCCAAACCCACAGAGAACACCAGGAGGTGGCAAATGCTTCTCTTTCTCTTTATTGAGATCACTGGGACATTCCGGGAGGGCAGAGCCTTTTCCGGCACATCCACAGGAGCATTGCCAGGGCAGTCAGGCTCAGCAGGGTGGCTGCTGCCAGCAGGAGCCCCTGGATCAGCACAGGAATTCCATCAGCAGCACCTGGAAGGGACAAAATCCTCTCAACACTCATTCATTGGCCCTCCCAGACTCCAACCAACCCCTGGGAATCTTCAGGAAGGATCCCATAGGGCGGCTCTGGGGGATTGTTCCAGAAAATTCCTTTGTGAAATCACTGGGTGAGGAGGCCTGGAGACACAACACCACAAAGACTCCTACCTTGGGGGGTGTTCCCAGCTGCTCCTGGACTTCCAGAGGGGCTCATGAGTCCCTGAGCAGGCTCCAGGATTAGCAGGGGTCCCACGGAGACATCGGCCTCAGTTGGCCCTGAGAGCCCACCTGGGAAGAGATAGGAATGAGTACCCAGGAGAGAGAATTCCTGCTTTGGGCTGGAATTTGGGAGTTACAGCTAGATGAACACTAGAAAAGCAGAATTCCAGGGGTTTTAAATGCAAGGACACAGTTGGGATAGAATCATGGAGTGGTTTGGGATGGAAGGGACCTCAAAGCCCATCCAGTGCCATGGGCAGGGACACCTCCCATGCAGGGACAACTCCCACTATCCAAGGTGGTTCCAGGCTGGCCTGGGGACACTTCCAGGGATGAACAACGGTGCCAGGACCTCCCCACCTGCACAGAATTTTTTCCCAAAATTCCCATCTTTTCTTTTAACATCCCTTCCTTACGGACACACCAGAGAGGAGCCGGGATTACCCTTAAACTGTGCCAAAACCCCGCTGCCCCGTCCCGAGGGGACACCTTGGGGACACACCTCTCTGTCCAGGGCCATCCCTCCGCAGACGCCTGCCCATCCGTGCGCCCGGGGCGCGGAATTCCCGGGAATCTCCTGCGGGAGAGGGACAGCTGCCGGTGTCGCAGCAGCTGCAGATGGCCGCGGTGCCCTCCAGAGGTGCCCACCTGGAACAGAGTCACCCGTGAGCCCTGCCCGGGGCGGGGACCGTCCCCTCCCCGCGGCAGGGACACTCACAGCCCGCTGGCTCTGCTGAAGGAACAGGCTTTATTCCGGGAATTCGGGGCTTCGCCCGCCGGGGACACCCGCAGGTGGCAGCTGATGTAGAGCTGGAGGGGAAATCAAGGAAAATTCACGTTAATCGAGCTTGCCTCATCCCCTACAAGTCAAGGTAATCTTGGAGACTTTAGAGCTTTTTTTCCCCCCATGGATAAAGCGAGAAAGGAGGAGGGATGGCAACAACACCGCACCAAATTCCCGGCGTCTCCGGCGAATTTAAAGGCATCCAGTAGGAACCGCAGCGACTCCGGCCGGGCCCGCGGGGACACGAAGGCTGAGGCGGTGTCCTCTGCCCTGCTGTCCAGCAGGCACCTGCAGAAGGGCAGGGAATCACCGGGGTGCTCCTGAGGAAGCCGGGATCGCCCGGGCAGCCCCGAGCCCGCCTTACCCGCCCAGGTCGATGAAGGCGTAGCGGGGAGACGAGCTCCGGTCGGGGCTGGCGGTGGCCACGCAGCGATCCACGAAGAGCCGCAGGGGCACGTGGCCCTCCGAGGTGACATCGGCCTGGAAACGGAGGCTGTCCCCAAGCTGGAAGCCATTGGAGAGCCTCTCCCTGCTCCAGTCGTCTGGAATGCAGATCCCAAGGAACGGGGTCACTTTGGGGAGTGTGGGACCTCTTAAATGCACAGCAACCCTCGTGGGGTGGATTTGGCTCCATTGGGGCTCCCAGGATGTCCCCAGGAGCCACCAGGGAGGGGGAGCTGAGGGACACGAGGCCAGCAGGGCTGTACCCACCGTCCATGAGGCGCAGGGAGAACCGGAGCCGCTCCTCCGCCGCCACCGTGGAGCGGAACGGGGCCCAGGTGGGGTGCACGGCACCGCTGCTCACGTTGCTCCTCCTAAAGGGAAGCGATGGGAATTGCCTGGGGTGGCACCGGCACCTCGGGGCCCTGGCAGGGCGGGGACGGCCGCCAGCACTCACCTGGGGTAGTGACACTCAATGGGGACCTCGGCAGGGGTGGCCCTCACGATAAGGGGGTTGCCAGAACGGGTGGGTTTGTAGAACAGAGTGGTTCTGTAGATCAGGGAGTCCGGGGTCACCTGGAAGGAGGATTTAGGAAAAGGGAAAAAAATCAGGAAAACGAACTCAGCACCAGTAGGGACTGTGCTGGGACGCAGAAGCCACATTCCCGATCCTACAGGACACCACGGAGCTTTGTGCTGGCATCCCAACAAAGCTCCAGCTTGAAGGAGGTCACAGAGCCTCCAGGGCTTGGGCACAGCACCTCGGGACCCATCACCCCATCAATTCCTGCATCCAATCCTAAACTCACTACTGAGTGTGTGCCTCATCCAGGATATCCACACCCCAAAAATCCACTCCTCACCCCAAACCCACCAGCACCAGGGCACATCCAGGGCTGTCCCCTTTCCCTGGCCCCGGTGCCACTCACCTGCAGGGTGCTGCCACACTCGTGCAGCGCGGCCACGAAGGTGACAAAAGTCTGGGCAGGGTTCGGGGCCAGGGGCGGGCAGGAGGCCGTGCCCAGGCTCAGCTCTGCTGCCCGCACCGGGCGCCCGGTGCCAAAGAGGTCCCTGCGCACGGTGACCGCCAGCTGCCCCTCCTGGCAGCGCACGGCCACCGCGGGCCGAGGGGACAGCGCCCGCAGCTGCGACAGATCCACCCGAGCCCAGGCCTGCGACCGGGGCGAGTCACCCCGCAGCCGCCACACCCCGGAATTCCCCGAGGGAAAACCCCAGGGATCGGAGGATGCGGCCGAAGCCAGCACCCAGCAGAGCAGAGCGACCCCAAAGCGGCTCCCAAACCCCATCCTGAGCCCAGGAAAAGCAGCGCATGGCAAAGGGGCTGCTCGGGAGCTTTTTATGGGAGCATCCCGGGGGAGTTCCCCGCCGGGATAACGGGATCCACCTGGGGATTCCCCCGCCGGGATAACGGGATCCAGCTGGGAATCCACTCGGGATAACGGGATCCAGCTGGATCCCATCCCTCCCGAGGGTGATTCCCTCCCCCTGCAGCCGGGCATTGTCCCGTTTGTCCCATGTCCTGCTCGGCTGCGGTGGCACCAATGTCGCCCGTGTCCCCCTCGCTCCCTGAGCCGATGTTGGCAAAGCGAGGCCCTCTCTGACATTCCCAGGAATTCCCCAAAATCCAGGCTGTGCATTCAGAACTGGGGATGTGCCAACCCCACGCGGGCGCTTTGGGATCAGCCAGTGCCTGATTTCCCTGGAATTGCGCCTGGCTAATGAGGACACCGTAACGAGTTCATTTGCATGGAAAGCAGAGGGGCAGAGCCGGTCAGGGACCGGCAGTCAGAATCCAGGGATTAATTAGCGTGCGAGTGTTAATTGCGCTCATTGGCACCACCGCTGGTGGACACGGGAGGGTGACAATGGCGCTGTGCAGCTGCGGGAGGAGCTGGGGACACTCCGGAAAGTGGCATGGTTCGGCCAGGTCGTCCCCGTGCCCTGCGGGCATTCCCGGAAAATTCCTGTTCCCCATCTACGGGGATGGGAGAGCTGGGAGGATTTTGCCCTCAGGATTTATACCTGGTGTTTTTTGTTTTGGTTTTGTTGTTGTTGTTGTTTGTTTGTTTGTTTGTTTGTTTGTAGGGTTTTTGGTTGGTTGGTTGGTTTGGTTTTTTACCGGGAAACGAGGCTGCAGCATTTACCTCCCTCTTCCAGGACCTGTGGGATGGCTTTGGGATGAAGGGACCCACTCGTGTCACTTGTAGGGGATGAGCCAAGCTCTGATCCAGCCCTAATTCCTGATGGAAATTCTCCTGTCAGGTCCTGCTGTCCCCTGCAGCATCCATAATGTCACTCCCACATTCTCACATTCCCCTCTGGCCCCATCCTGGTGTCCTGGCATTGTCCTGGGTGCTTTTAGGGATGGTGAATAAATGGTGGGACACAAAAAAATGTCTCCAGGCCTCTCCATGAATTCTGCAGGAATGGGGCAGCTCCCAGCCTGGCTCATCCTGAAGCTGCCCTGGAATGTTTTATCCAGTGGGATGGGGCTGTTTGGGAGGATCCAGAGGGATGGGAGGGGATGTTCCTGCATCCAGAGGTATCCATGGGGATAGGAGGGGATGTTCCTGCATCCAGAGGTATCCATGGGGATGGGAGGGGATGTTCCTGCATCCAGAAGGATCCATGGGGATGGGAGGGGATGTTCCTGCATCTAGAAGGATCCATGGGTATGGGAGGGGACGTTTCTGTATCCAGAGGTATCCAGGGGATGGGAGGGGACGTTCCTGTATCCAGGGGATGAGAGGAGATGTTCCTGATTCCCACAGCCCCACTCCCCATCCCAACACCAGGAATGGCCCTGGAAATCCAGGATTTGATCCACCCAACCTCTGTGGGGCCCAGGTCTCCAGGGATGGGTGCCTGCTCCCAAAGCCCCTCATGCTACTCCACAGGGGAGGATCCAGGATTCTAAAGAGCCTCGCACAGCCCTATCCCACACTTTCCCTCTCCAGCATGGATTTCTCACCCCCTGGAACAGCTCAGCACTTTGCAGGTGAGGGCCTCAGCCCTGTGGCTCGCTCTGTGTGCAGTGCAACAGCCCTGAGAGCTCTTCCCCCTGACAGTGCCTCCAGAGCAGCCATCCCTGCACCAGGGGCTCGCTGGGGTGCCTGCAGGAGCAGCGTTCTGCCCAGCATGAAAAGATGGCAGCCCTTTGATCTCCTACAAACACAGCTGAGCCCTCCCTGAGCCCTGTCCTGCTGCTGCCCCAGCCCAGGGGCATTTCTGCCCCGCTGCTCCCAGGCCATGCCCCAAGAGCCAGCCCTGCTCTGCCCAGTGCTGAGCGCTCTGCTGACGCCGGCCAGGGGTTATTTACAGACCACAAACAGGACAGGACTGCTGGAATGTGCCTTGAGCTGTTTTATTTTCCAGCATCAGTCTCATTACATGGTTATGACACTGGGAAGATGCCAGCAGCTCACATTCCAGGCAGCAGATAAAGAACTTAATATTACAACTTAATTTATAAGTTTCTTAACCAATCACACAAAGCAAAAGCACATTGACAGTAGTTCTATCCAATCACCATAAGCACAGGTACCTTTGGTTAAAACAATGCTTGCTTATTTTGAATACAATACCTACTTGTAAGCCTTAAAACACGAAGCACAGAGCTCCATTATTAAGCTTCAATCTTCCTAATATCTTGCTAGATAAACTTTCTGTAGCTTAGAGAGTTATTCTAGGCAAGCGCTAATACACAGACCATTGTTCTATTTACCTTTGCTTTTTCTACAGTTTAAATAATTTTTCTGCTGACCTAACTCATGACTGCTGCTTAGCTCTGCTCACAGTTCTGCTGTCTCTGAAGCCTGCATCTTGCAGCTTTCCCAAAACCCTCTGATTTTGTAGATTCCCACACCTCCTCACCCAAGAGCTCAGGAGACTTCCCAGGGACTCTCAGCACCACAAGGCCCAGGACACACAGGTCTGATTTGTGAGCAGGGCAGTGAAAATCCCTCTCACACACAGGATGGGCTGGAAGACTTGCACCGAAAAGCTCCAAACTTCATCCCAAGCCCACCAAGGCACAGCTCCTACCTTGATGCCCACATTGGTGTTGTGGATGTCCACCTTGGCCCGCAGGTCTTTGCCGATCCTCTTCTGGCCCAGGAACTTCTTCAGGAACTTGGTGCTGTACTTGAGGTTGTCCCCGCAGACGCCCCACTGCCAGGCCTTGCGGTTCTCCAGGCCCGGGGAGTCGTCGCAGGTGCAGCGCTCCATGCGCCCCGCGCTGCACGCCCGCGCCAGCGAGTGCGTCAGCGCCGCCGAGGACACGGCGTACAGGAAGGCTGTCTCCTTGAAACCTGCAGGGGACAAGGGTTGCTGGTTGTGGTAAATGGGCGCGATTCGTGCTGACAAGATTGACAACGCTAATCAATATTGATGCAGTAATTAATATTTGGAAATAATAAAACAGTTACAAGGTGTAATGCTGTAGCAGACTCTATGGAGCTTACGAGAGCTCCATGGAGGATTGAGACTTAACAGAAGGAACTGCTGAGTGATGATGAGACAGCAAAATAAGCTCCTGTCTTCTTCTACCCCTCGCCCCATAGCTTATCTCTGTAGCCTCATAGGTCACTTTTCCCTGACCCTTACTATTGGACAAGTTTGGATCCCCCTATACCCTATAAAAAGGGGCTGGTTTAGCCCATCCGACAGAAGATGAGCTGTCGCTGGAACCCTTCACAGACTCCCCAATAAACCATCACTGCGGAACTGCCAGGACCTCTCCTTCTCCTCTCTCACATCTGCTTCTGCCTCAGCTATAACAGTGGATCAGAACACTGAGTGCTGAAATCTGAGTGATGTCCACCATAATCATGACCAAGAGAGCAGGACAAAGAGTTCTCCTGTTGGTTGCCAGCAAGAAGAATGAAAAATGTGCCTAATCATGAACATAATGGAGAGGCTTCATTAGCAACTTCAATAGACTTCAGAGGAGCTCTTTGGAATTGCAGAATTTTAGAGAAAGATCTACCAACAGCATGGACATGAGGGGAGAGCTGGGGAAATATGGAGGAGACAAGGAGATCAATCAACAATCTCTTCCTGCTTCAACATTTTGGTTGCCATAACCACTGGGGCAATAATTTGCAGTTAATGTGTCTGATCAATGATCCTCTACAAAATTTCTCAGGATACTCTAAAGCTAATGAAAGAATGTCACCAAATCCACCAAAAGTTTTGTAAAAGCTGGAATGGGATGTGGTCAGTGCAGGCTGTGGACGGCAGCACGATGCTCACACATTTTCTAACAGTGCCTCACCCTCTCCAGAGGAGCTAAGGGAGGAGAACTGATACTTGAGATCCTAAATCTGCTAAATCGTTCCAGCAGCCAATCTCCAAACGCTTACCAGATTCCCAACGCCCTCTCTGACATCCCAGAGGTGAGGAGAGCATTCCAGAGGCCCTTTCCCATGCCATGAGGAGCCAGCAGGCTCCACAGCCCCTGCTAAATCCGACTCTGTGGATCACCACACTGCTCCTGCTATTTCAGATGCTTTGGTTTCCCCATGTTTTCCTGGCCAGTTTTCAGCCCACTGGAAATCAGAGGCCATTGCTGTGGTCAGGCCACTGCAGACAGCAGCAACTGCAGATACCCAGCAGACTTTGAAACGTCTCCTTCTCCTTCAAACAAAGCTTCAACACCACCAGGCTGCCAAATACTTGTCTGAAAAGTCTAAGATGATTCCCTCCACTCTGCCATGAGGAATCAATCACCATTTAATTGTTAATTCACAGAACTGACGAGGGAAGTAAAAGCTGTCCTTCAGCAGAGCAGCTGCTGGATTTTCAGGAGGACACACCACAAATGGCAGCAATCAGCTCCAAGGAGCACAATTTGGGATCTGAACAGAGGCTGCTCCTTGTGCCCTGCTGTGTCTCCTCCCACAGTGACAACAGAGCTCCTCTCAGCACAGGCAGCAGGGCCTGGAGCCAATTCTGGGCTCTCAGAGCTTGGGTTGGGGATGGGTCACTGCCCTGACCCCACTGAGTTCTTGTCAGGAACAGAATGGAACCTGAAACTCTTGGTGCAGGGGGAACATCTGGGTGCAGATGTCTCTGCGGGGCCGTTTGGCTGCAAACATCCAGCACAGAGATGGATTTCATGGATTTCAGGAGGCTGCAGCAAAGCAGCTCCCTCTGGTAGGACCTGCTATGTGTCCAAGCCCTGCCCTGAGCTCTCCAGCAGGATTTCTTAGCTCTGCAGCCTATAAATACAGAAGGACTTTGCTGCAATGCACTGTTGTGTGCTGTGGTGTGCTCCAGACCACAGGGAAAATTGTAATGGGAGGAGTTTTGCTGTGGGGTGACTCTGACAAAGGAAAGATGCTCAGGGTCAGAGTTTTCAATGCTGTAATGAAGGAATGTGAGCGTTTCAGAGCAGGTGGAGGAGGCATCTCTCTGAAGACAATAACAAAACTAGAAAAAGATATAGAAATATAGAAAGATTTAGGATGGAAGGACTTTTGAGGTCTTCAGAACAACCTCCTGCTCAAAGCAGGGCTGGCTCCAATGCCAGCCGCTCGGGGATTTTTTGCTCAGAAGAATTTTTTTCCTCCAGATCTCCCATCATGGAAATTCTGTGTCTGTGAGTCACCACTCCTCTGCTGTACCACCCCTGGATTCCTCATGACAACAGTGAAACCACTGCTGGAAGGTCAGAGTCCAACCAGCAGGAGGCAAAGGAGTGGATTAAGGGATGGAAGGATTGCAGAGCACTCATTTCTCAAAAAGGATTTTGTGAGTGGCTGGCTCTGACCTCTTTGCTAAAGTTATTTATTTCCCAGATCACTGAGCTGTTTGAGATGAAATCCTGCTTCACCTGACTTCCAGCAGCCCTTAATGGCACACCCAGGACACCAGAAGGGCATCACTGCTTTCCATGTTTTCATAAAGACACCAACTGCCCCTGTGTAACAAGGTGCCTTGAAATCATTTAACTCTTTCCATGGATCTTTGAAGGAGTGGAGAAGGAATGCAGGAGGATTTTGCATGGATCACTGAGGAGTAAGAGGTGTCAAAAGTGCCACAGAAAGGTTGCAGATAATGCAAAAGGAGTTTTCCAGTTGCACCCAGAGAACTATCAAGAGCAACAAATGGTGCAGACTGGTAAAACAAATCTGGCATTTCAAGAGCCAGAAAACCCTTGGCTTATTTTTCGTTTGTTTGTTTTTGGCATCTCTAGAAGCACATCTGATGATCCAGATCAGTCGCAGAAGTTTGTCAGTTGGGATTGCAAATTGAATGTGGCTTTTCACCTGGCCCATCTCACTGGGAAGGACCTTTTCCACTCTCTCACACTCTTAAGACCATTTAGGACTGCTAAAAATCTGTATTTTTCTTCATGGTTTCTCTAGGACCATGGAGATATCAAATGATTTAAACATTTTTAAAATGCCTCATCACTGCCTGGGTGACAGGGGAGAGTTGCATGACCAACAATTTCCAAGAAAGTTCCAACAAATGTCACAAACAGATCAAAAGTGGCTGCTGAAAGCCACGTTCATGTTCTTTATGAAAGAAACAAACCCCTTTGCAAGCTAAAGGAAAAATGAGAACTAATAATTGCTCCCAGCCAAGTGTCCTGTCACACAGGGGCTGCACACAGCATACCTGGCTGTATTAAATCATCATTTGATCCTTTAAGATTGTGTAATAAAAGTTTTCAAACACTTATCCCCATCTGCCAAAACAGGTTTGAAATTACAGGTGATATTTTATTTTGTCAGTCAGGAGCCCATGGAAATGTTAAGGCATGCCACTGCCAGATAATTAAATGTTTTCCAGCTATTTGAAGATGAGGATTATTCAATTGTCATTTTCAAGTTCTTTGAGGTTGATGAAGGTGCAGATGTGAGAAAGACACTCAAAATTATCATGAACAGCTCCTTCCACTGCTTGCTAAAAATTCACAGTAAAGCCTTGTAATGAAGGAAATCTGATCTTGTATGTGCTGACTTAATAAAATATTAAGTTGATATTTAATGTAATAAAAATTGATATTTTAAAAAGGAAACATTAAAAAGCTTCGATCATAATGTTAATTAAATTAGCATTGATTTTCATCAGAATTAATTTTGGTTTCTTCAGGTCCTTTTTTAAAAACATTAAGTCACTAAACATTATCAAAGAACTGAAACTCAATAAATCTGAAGGTTGGAGCTCAGTAAGTGCTAATAGAAGTTATTGAAGGGCTGAGGCTCTGTTACAGTCAGGTTTTGGTTGGATCAGGAGAGGTCTGGCAAACCCTATGTGCATTCTCTGGGAATTTTTACTAAGAAATAATTTCAGCGTCCATCTTCATTCTATTTTTCTCAAGCACTGGAAGGATTTATTATCCTTCCCTGCTCAAATCCAGACCTTACAGGACAATTTCTTCATCTAAAGCATTTGGGGGAAAAAAAAAACCCAGTGGGTCTTCTGTCCATTCTGCCCAAATTTCTCCAAATTTATGTGAAAAAGTCTTAGGAGAGATTTGTCAACATGCCCTGAGATGTCTGCATGCAGATAAATAGCTTTTTCAAACAGTAAACAGGTTTAAATTTTGTATTTGAGAATAACAGGGGTTTACATACATGAATATCCAAGGCACTAAAGGGATTTTTTTCTTTAACTGACCCTGTGGTGGAAGAGGTTTTACAGTGACTTCTGTGAGCCAGAGAGGAGTTTGATCAGAGGATCCATGTTTACCCCTGAAAGAATTTCCTACCAAGGTTGTTGACCAAGAAAGAAAGAAGAAATGTAAGAAACCTGCAACTGCCTATTCCAATAAGTGCTTTGTCTGACTAAAGTGAGTAAAGTGTAAACTTATGAGCTTTCTAAGAATGTATAAAAAGCATTGCAGTTTGCAAAAACAGTTTGAAGCCTTCTGAAAATGGAGCATGTGGCTTTGTGTTGTCTCCATCTCCTCCACGACCTTGTGTGAGATGTAATTTGGGACAATCCAGAGTTTCCCTGGACACCAACAGTGGAAGAGGTTTTACAGTGACTTCTGTGACTTCTGTGAACCAGAGAGGAGTTTGATCAGACGATCCATGTTTACTCCTGAAAGAATTTCCTACCAAGATCCTTCACAGATAAACCAAGAAAGAAATTAGGATAAATAAGAGAAACCTGCAACTGCCTATTCCAATGAGCACTTTGCCTGAGTAAAGTGAGTAAAGTGTAAATTTATGAGCTTTGTAAGAATGTATAAAAACTTTGCATGCCATAATGAAAGAGTTTGAATGAAGCCTTCTGAAAATGGAGCGTGTTGCTTTGTGCTGTCTCCATCTCTTACCACGACCTCGTGTCAGATTTCATTTGGGACACCCCGGGTGCTGCAGCCAGGGTTTCCCTGCACACCAACTACCTTGTACCTCTCTTGAGCAGGCTGGGCCGTCCCTCCAGGCTGCAGTTCCAGCGCTCGCTGCGGAACTGGAACTGGCACTCGAGGACGCCCAGGCGGATGGCGTCGCGCAGCGTCTCCGCCAGCCCCGGCTCCCTCCGGCACAGCCGCCTCTGCTTGCGGGACAGCTGGAGCAGCTCGCACTGCTTCACGTGGCCCTGGCCCGGGCCAGAGCCCCCCGAGGCACCCAGGGATGGGAACTGGGTCAGGGCTTCCTTCCCGGTCAGGCTGGAGGGAGAGAAGCGGGAGAGGAGGTGAGTTAGGGAGGACAGCGCTGGGAGTGATGCCCGAGAACAGAGACTGGGCAGAGCTGAAGAATAAAGCAGGGATTTATTAAAAAGCCTCAATGGATCCTAGACAGAGCTAAAGAATAAAGCAGGGATTTATTTGGAGGCCTCAATAAATCCACCTTGGGCAGCACAAGGGCCCAGTCAGGGCTGCACCCCAGGTGAACCCAAATGGTCACAGAGTTAGGGAGGACATGGTTGGGAGTGATGCCCTGAGAAGGCTGGGCTGGAGCAGAGACTGGGCAGAGCTAAAGAATAAAGTAGGGATTTATTAAAACACCTCAATAAATCCACCTTGGGCAGCAGAAAAGCCCAGCCAGGGCTGCACCCCAGGTGAACCCAAATGGTCACAAAATGAGCCCAAGATGAACCCAAATGGTCACAAAATGAACCCCAGGTGAAGCCAAATGGTCACAAAATGAACCCAAGATGAACCCAAATGGTCACAAAATGCCCCACTGGTCACGGGGTCTCTCACTTTCATAAGCTCTGCTCCATTTGCATATTGGAGTTAATTGTGCAATTACAGCTCCAGCCCATGAAGTCCTGTTACTGTCATACTTTATGAAAAATCCCCTTGCCAGGATTTTTCTCCTGAGAAGCTGAGAAACTTCAGAAAATAATTAATATTTATATTAATTATCTGTTATATTATATTATATTATAGATTTATTATAGATTTATTATATTTATATCTATTTATATTAATTATTAATAATTATCTGATTGCTTAAAATGTAGTATAGAGGTTGCTTGCCAACAGGTGCATCTTTGATTGGGTCCATGTGAATTGTTTTTAATTAATGGCCAATCACAGCCAGCTGTGTCAGACTCTGAGTCTGTCACGGGTTTTTATTATTCATTCTTTTCTAGCCTTCTGATGTCTCCTTTATCTTTCTTTAGTATAGTTTTAGTATATATATTTCTTATAATATATGATATGATATGATATGATATGATATGATATGATATGATATGATATAATATAATATAATATAATATAATATAATATAATATATAAATTAGCCTTCTAAGAACATAGAGTCAGATCCTCAATTCCTCCTTCCTCCTGGGGACCCTGAAAATATCCCACAGGTGGCTCTGGAAGGGACTGGATGCACAGGAGATGGGGCTGGCTGGCTGGTGGCTGAGTGAAGGCAGAGTCCAGGCCTGACCTCTGGCCCCTCTGGGCAAGCAAAGCGTGGCTCTCCATGCAGGTGATCCCCACAAACCCTTCATCCTACAGCTGTGCCTCCATCCCCTGACAAAACACAGCAAAGAGGAGCTGCTGCCCTTCACCCATCAGCCCTGGGTTAAGTGTGGCCCTGAGACCATGCTAGAATAACTTCTGGAAATTACTGCTCTTTCAAAGACAATGATGCAGCCAGGTTTTCATTTGCACCTTACTGGTTTTGCTGAAAAGTGGTGCACAGTGCAGATTCCATCACCCAAGGCTCACTGAAAAGGCACAGAGGAAACACAATTATGCTGCTTGTGACTCTTGAGGGGAAATAGCTGGGACCAGCTCATTTATTTTCTTTGACCAGGTCATTTGCTTGTGGCCAACAAAACCATTTTATTCAGCACATGGGCACGTGGCTACCACCAAACTCCTTTAGCAGGTAGTCCAAGAAAGTAAAATTAAGAAGGTTTTACAATACAAAAAAACCAGCAGAAAGCAATCTGGCGAGCTCAATCCCACGGATCCTTGTAGGAAAAAATTGCCCTGTGGTAGTCAGCTGTTCTACTTCCACAGCCAGGAGCTGCTCACCTGGACAAGGTGATGCCTGCCCTGGCTCAGACCACAAAAAATGGATCCCTGGACTCTTGTTCTGCCTTTCATCCCAAATAAAATTCCCCAAACTGGGGGAAGGATGCAAGGGGAGCAGCTCTCTTATTGCTGCTACCTCTGGCTGCACAGCTGGTAAGGGATAAATTGCAAAAAACTGGAAATGTGCAACGGACAGAAGGTACCCCAGTTTTTGCAGATATCTGATGATATCACCTCCATTTTAAAGGGATATTTTTAACAGATGATTCAATCAGCAAGCAGAGAAAGTTGCAAAAATTAAGTGCAGTTTAATGGTGAAGTATTTCCATTTCTGAGGCACTACCTTGAATTATGTAGCAGTGCATCACACTAACTTTCAAGTCAAAGTGACCTTTGGTCAAAGTACATTGAAATAATCTTACTTTGTAAAATATGGGTTAGGGGAAAACCCCCCAGCACCTGGCACACATAGATTTTGCCATTTCAGAAACTTGTCTTGCCAAATGAAAAAATACAGCCTTGTAGGTGTTCATTAGCAGCAGGAGTAGCATGGGGATCCATACTTACAGTTAGTGTGATCAAAATGAAATGTTAAATTACCTAAGCAAGAACTGCACTGGTAGATTTCTCTTAGGGAAAAAAAAAGGGTGGTCAAGTAGGCATAGGCAGTAAGATTACCTTTAAAATGTTTTACTTTAGACCTAAAAGAGCTTCCCAGCTTTGTTAAAACAAAAAAAAAAAAAAAAAAAAAAGTAAAAATAAAGGAAATAAAGGAGAGAGAAGGGGAGGGGAGAAAGAGAGAGAACATAATTTCCAAACCCTTGGCTTATTTTTAATTTATAGTCCTTGGAAAAAAAATAAGTGGATAGCCCAATCATTTATGTGCCTGGGCAAAAGCAATACATCTATATAAAAGTGCAGTGATATATTTCTGTTGCTGGTTTAATGTGCTGCTCTGTGCCCTGTGTGTTCTGATTCATTGGAGAGCAGCAATCATGTCGACAGGAGCTGTTCTTCAGCTCCCATCAGCGACAACTAAAGGCCAATTCAAGGTTGTGGTGGGGTCATGAATCTAACACACTCACTGATGGAACAATTTTCCTCCTGCATGACACTGTTGGTGGGACACAGAGGGAATGCACAGCAGGTTTGTCTTGTTTCCTCATCCTTCCTCCCCCCTCCCCACCCCATTCCTCTTTTTTTTCTTGGGTGTGTGTTTAATTTTTGGCGGCGATGTGTGCTGTTAACAAGCAGCCTCTGGGGAACACGGAGTCAGCAGCATGGGAAATAAGAGGAGAGGAAGTTTCTAAGCCATTAGGAGGCCAGCACAGTCCTGGCCTCTGTGCAGGGCAGCTCAGCTGCCTGTGAAAGCTGGCTCCACCCGGGACAGCACGGGCTGCAGACATGAAGAGACGGAGAGGTGCTGGGCCAAACCCCACAGTGTCTTCCCCTTTGCTCCACCACCCTTTGAGTCAAATAAAGAGGCGTTTTTATCCAGCTCTAACTGCACCTGAGCTGCTGTCCTCCTGTGGTATGGAAATAAGAGCTGAATTTTGCCTGGCAACATTATTTTCACACTTTGGAGCTCGTAGGTGTGAACTTCCACTGAACTTGGCACAAGGTTTGCCCAAGCTGAAAACAAAAAACCAACTCCCGTTATTATTTCTTCTGTGGGTGCTGTTGAGAGAGCTGATCTTGGAACTGGTGAGGGTTATTTCATTCTCGTGCCATTACCTGTCACCACAGGGCTGCTCTGGTCTCAAACAACCCTCCAGGCCAAGGTGAATGCTTATACTCAATGCTCTGTGCTTCCAATGCCTGGAAAGCCAAAATCTCAGCTCAGAGAATGCTTATACTCAATGCTCTGTGTTTCCCATGCCTGGAAAGCCAAAATCCCAGCTGAGAGCTGCAGTGGATGGGGACAGCTCCAAGCTTTTCTGTCTATCACATTGCCTCCCCTGTGTGTGACACTCGTGGGCACCTGGAGCCAGGCCAGGTGTGCAGCAGGAGCTGCTCAGGTGTGAGCTGGAGCTCAGTGGGGCTGAACAAGCCCAGCTGGAAGAGGGGTTGCCTCTCCTGATGCCAGGGATTGTGGTCACCAATTCTTGTGGTGTTGTGAGGGTCCCCAGGACGAGGTGAGAGATGAGAATCGACTCCAAGTTCTTAGAAGGCTGATTTATATTATAT
>JAWWEY010000114.1:3406024-3418120 GCA_035582745.1 Loriotus luctuosus
GAAGCACAGCTGGCACTGCAGGAGGGCTGAGCCCCCATGGCATGGGGCTGTGCCACCCCCTGGCACACAGGGGGGCAAGGCATGGTCTGACTCTGGCAGGGGTTTGGTTTGTATTTGTATTTTTAATTTTCCTAGTAAAGAACTGTTATTCCTGCTCCCATACCTTTGCCTGAGAGCCCCTTAATTTCAAAATTACAATAATTCAGAGGGAGGGGGGTTTACATTTTCCATATCAAGGGAGGCTTCTGCCTTCCTCAGCACACACCTGGCTTTCCAAACCAAGTTGGATTTTGGCTGTTGGGGAGCTGGGGCTGGTGTGAGGACAGACAGACAGACAGTGTGAGCTGCTGCCCAGCCCTGAGCACAGAAACATTCCCCAGGAGCAGAGCAGGCAGGGGAGGAGGGCTGTGCTGGGGGAATAATGGGCTGCAAGAGGCAGAGATCTGCCCCCCAAGGCAAAGGATGCACAACTTGTCCTAAATTTCCCCCTCCCCTTTTTTTTTTTTTTTTTTATTTTCTGAGATCTGAATGTATAATTGCAGGAGGGTTTTTTATTACAATTACAAGAGAGAAAATGAGCTGAAGGCTCGTAACTGCAGAGGCCGGTCCCTGTGAGCAAAGGGCCACATGTCCCCTTTTATGGCCAGCCATAATTCCCTCCCTGGCTCAAAGGAGGCTGTGAAAAGAGCAGGACTGGTTCAAACTTCCTTGGGGTCTCCGTGGCAACCAGCCCTGCAGGAGCCTTTTCTTCCTTTCCCCTCTTTCCTCTTTTGTTGTTTGTTGTTGTTGTGTCATTAAAACTTCCCGGATTGAATCCCCACCAGGCTGGGCAGGATCCGGAGCTCCAGAGCTCCTGCAGCCCCCAGACAGCAGCCCTGCACCAGCAAAGCTCAGCCCAGCAAAGCCCAGCCCAAACTCAGCCCCAGCAAAGTAAAGTCCAGCCCAGCTTCACACCAGGATATTTTCCCTCTCCCATTCCCTGTAATTTTGGCTTCTTGCAATTGAGCCCATTCCCAGAGAGCTCAGACAGAAATGGGGACTCTGCTCCCTCCAGGCTGGGCCTCTGGCAGGGGTGTGGGGCAGCCCAGCCCTGGCACCAGCCCTGGCACTTCAATTCTGGGACAGCCCAGCCCTGGCACCCCCATTCTAGAACAGCCCAGCCCTGGCACCTCCATTCAGCCCTGGCACTTCAATTTTGGGGCAACCCAGCCCTGGCACCTCCATTCAGCCCTGGCACTTCGATTCTGGGGCAACCCAGCCCTGGTACCTCCATTTTGGGGCAGCCCACCCCTGGCACCTCCATTCTGGGCCATCCCAGCCCTGGCACTCCCATTTTGAGGCATCCCAGCCCTGGCACCTCCATTCTAGAGCAGCCCAGCCCTGGCACTTCAATTCTGGGGCAGCCTAGCCCTGGCACCCCTATTCTGCAGAGCCCCTCCTGCACCAGGGGGCTGAAGGGGCTCTTGGGGAGCTGCAGAGCCCCTGCCCTGGCACAGCACTGCCAGACCCAGCACCCACTGCACCCCCTGTGAGAGCAGGGCACAGCCCATGCAGGATCCTGTGCCACCCATCCCTCCCTGGCACAGGAGTGCAGGGGTTTGGAGCCAGGGAAAAGCAAACCCCATGGATCAGAGCTTGTCCTGTGCTGAGCTGGCTGTGCTGGGCTGTGCCACCTCCCCAGGGGCATGGCCAGGACTGGCTGGGGGCAGATCTGGGCTCCATCTCTGCTCCCTGTGACAGGGACAGGAGCCAGGGGATGGATGGAGCAGTGCCAGAGGGATGTAGGATGGAAATTAGGGAAAGGTTCTGGCACTGCCCAGGGAATGGGCACAGCCCCGAGGCTGCCACAGCTCCAGAAGGGCTTGGACAGCACTGCCAGGGATGCCCAGGGTGGGATTGTTGAGCTGTCTTGTCACCCTGACTTTTTAAGATTTTCTAAACCTGATGATGTTTACATTCTTGTAATGAACTTTCTAACACACTTTCCATAAATAACCTATTGTTTTATGTTCTCTTATAGAAGAGAAATTTGATGGACTGCTGGTTTGTCCAGTGTCATTGGAGAGGTGGCACTTTCACCCTCCAATCTACTGTCACTTTTGGAAATCTATAAATGTTAAAGAATAATCTTCCCTTTTTCCACCTTGGGAGCAGCAGTGTGTGCACTCGTTTTGTGTCCTACAGTGACAGTGTCTGGGCAGGGCAGGAGCTGGCCCTGGGTGATCCTTGGGGGTCCCTTGCAGCTCAGGACATTATTTGAGCCTCATCCATGATTCCAGGTGGGAACATTTTCTGTGGGCACAGCAGCTCAGTGAGGAGGAGCTCTCCAACCCTCACAGCCAGCCACAGCCCACATGGAAATCCATCAATCTCCTTTCCCTCCACTCACCCACATCACAAGGGCTCCAGCTACAACATCATGGAAAAAAAATCACAGCCTGCAGCAAAAAAATAGCTGGTCTCATTCTTTTACCAAATTCCAGGATCCTGCTGGGCTGGAGTGCTGGGCAAGGAGAGAAGGAAGGGCAGGAATGACTCTGCTGCTCTGCTCCCCATCCCTCCCCCTTGCCTGGGATGCATTCCTGCACATGTCAAGGTAGAGCTGCCTCCAACAAGCCCAGGACCTGGGGCACAGTTCCTTCATGTGCTCAGCTCGTCCAATTAGTCAGATTTACTGCAGCCCTGAGAGGCAGCTCAGCCTCTCCCGTGGATCCAGGCTGCCCCAAACACCAGGTGAAGACTTCTCTTCACTTCCAACTTCAGAGGGACACCACAAATTGGCTCTTTTTGTGCAGTGGAGCTGCTCCAGGAGACCCCAGAGCTGTCATCACACCTCTGGCACATCCTCACCCAGCCCTGCTCACCCCAAACCCCTCACACACACCTTGGCAGCTGGGGCTCTGCACATCCCACTCATTTCTCCCCTGGATCCCCAGCCACTGCTTCAGACTGGTGCAAAAATCACATTATTGTGCAAAAAACCCTTCTGAGACCTTTCCTTAGTGGCTAAGGTGAAGACTGAACAGCACCCTAAATGGCACCTGGAAATAATTTTCCCACTAAAAGCTGATGGCAAAAGTGTCCTGGAGGACCAGACTTGATTTCCCTTTGCTGCAGAAGAGAGTGGGGATGATTTGGAGCAGGGACAGAAGAGCAGGAGGTGAACAGAGAACATTTTAAAGCTGCAACCCAAGCTCTGTCAGCCCAGAGCAGTGACCCCACATGATGCCAACACTATTCCAGTCCAACATAATAAAGTCCTTGTGTTTGCTGAAGTTTGAGGTGGTTTCGTTGCTCACTCTCTGTGCTCCACGTTGCCATAGCCACTAAAACCCGTGAGTTAGGCCTTCATTAGGGCTGATTTTTTGGGGTTTTTTTTGGTTTTTTTAACATCTCCTTGGCAAAATAGAGCAAAGATCTGAAATGTAACGGAGTTTGAAGGAATTGAAGTGGATGACATGAAAAAAAAGGTGATTTTATTGACAGTCTGTAGCTGCTCCAGCTCATGGGCACCCAGGCTCTGAGGTGAAGCGTCCTCAGAGCACTCAGCACTTCCACTTCCCTCCTTTCCTGTGATCCACAGAGGATATCTGTGATCAGAAGGAAGAACTGAACCCTGGGCAGCACCATTTCTCCTTTTTCTGCCCCAAAAGAAATGAAATCTGGGGTTCCAGTTCTGCTCCTCTGCTCAGAATTTATCCAGCCTGAGATTCACAGCTGCCCCTGGGAGGCAGCTCCTTCCTGGAGCAGCTAATGGGATCCACACAGAAAATGTGATTTTTCCCCAGGTTTACAAGAAATCCAGGGGTAGATAAAGAACCTGGGCCAGCAAAATCATGTGAGGAGCTCCTGGGAAAGTTGAGAACACAACACGAGTTTCTTGATTTGGATCTGAGAATGGGTTCTACAGCAGGTTACACTGCTGATGTTTTAAAATGCAACCTTTCCTTTGTAATAAAAATATATATTTTGGTTTTAAAAAAAATCCAATTTTTACCAAAAATATATCTTTTGTTTTTCCTTTTTAAAGGGGGAGAGAAGCCAAAACAAGATAAAAAAGACACAAAAAAGCAAAAACAAAAAAGCAACAAAACAAAAAACCCCAAACAAAAAAACAAACAAAAAAACCAACCAAAAACCCCAAAATAAAATAAAAAATTTTAAAAAGTAAAAACAAAAACAAAACAAACAAAAAAAAACAAAATAAACAAACAAAAAAACCAAACCAAAACAAAACAAAACCTAACTAAAAACCCCAAAAACAAAACAGAAATCCCAGAGCCTTGGCCACAAGATTGGGATATTTCAGGAAATTGTCTGAAATGAGTTTTTACCATCACTAGTAGACAAAAAAATATCCCTAGTGGAGGAATTCTACTTAGAATAGTTTATAAATAAATGGAGTGAGGTAAAGAATAGTTTATAAATAAATGGAGTGAGGTAAAGGATATTTGCAGGGGGAAAAAAAAGGGCCATAAAGTTATTGCTAAACCAGTAAAAGCAGTGGCAAAGGGTTTTTGAGAGCAGCCCAGGTAACACCAACTCACAGCATCCCCAGCAGAGGTGAAGAGCCAGAGGGGACACAAGAATCCAGGAGAGAGGTTTGGCCAGGAAAAATGAGAACAGGGAAGTTCAGAGGGAATGTTTTTTGTTACCTGTCACAGGTTAGGAGCAAACAGAGCCCTCAGGATTTCAGGAGTTGAAGATGGAAGGAGCCAGACAGTTCATCAGGCTTTGAGGAAGGATTTCCTCAGCTCTCCACAGATTTTCTATAATTATTTACTTCAGGACTGATGAGTACTAATGTCCCAATTCACCTCCACTTTAGACTCTAAAACTGAGGTCTTCAAACCATCAAACCCAGCTTGTTTTATTTACTTTAATTAAGTAAATAAATAATTATTTACTTTAGGACTGATGAGCCATCAGAGTACTAATGCCCTACTTCACCTCCACTTTATATTCTAACAACAAAATTTAGGTCTTCAAACCATCAAACTCAGCTGGTTTTAGGACTTGCTAACCCTTAAAAGACCATTGTCCAAGAGATCCAGAAGGAGCCAGACAGTTCATCAGGCTTTGAGGAAGGAATTCCTCAGCTCTTCACAGATTTTCTGTAATTATTTACTTTAGGACTGATGAGTACTGATGTCCCATTTCACCTCCACTTTAGACTCTAACAACAAAATTTAGGTCTTCAAACCATCAAACCCAGCTGGTTTTAGGACTTGCCAACCCTTAAAAGACCATTGCCCAAGAGATCCACCTCCAGCTCTGCTCCTGGCCATGCCCAGACCTGAAATTCAACCTCAGCACCCACCTGTGCCACCCTTCACTGTGCCCTGGGGTGGCCCTGCAGGTCCAGCCCTCTGACCCCTCTCACTGCACCACAGGCCTTGTGCATCCCCTGCCATCCCCAAAACTCTGAGCCAGGGCTCTAAACCCCCTCTGGGAGCTCATCCATCTCTGCCAGGTGTGGGTTGTCCTCTGCACATCACCCTGACCCTGGGGTGGCTCCACCAGGAGGGCTCTGAGCTCCTCAGGGGTTCCTCAGGTTGAAATCCACGCCAAGCACAAATCCAGGGGTCTCCCATCACCTTCCCCAGGCACTTGGTGTCTTCCTGCTGGTGGGTTCAGATGGAGAAAGGAGGAGAAGCTAAAAGAAGGCAAAGTTGCACAGTTAGAGCCCAGGGGGAAGGAGAGGCACGTTTCCAATGGGATCACAATGCTCCTTTGCTGGAATAAACCAAAGATCCCCTCCAGCAGTGCCACAATGTCCCCACCACACACAAGGACCTCTGTGCTGACATTGTAAAGGCAGCAGGACTTTTCTTGAGCAGCCAAACCTCTCTGACTTCCTCAATTCCTTTCATTTCTGGGCATATTGAAACTGGGCTCTGAGAGTCAATATTGCCAAACTAGACAGAGTGATGTGATTGAAAAGACCCTCAGTTAATAAAACTGTCACTCAGCAGCACAAGGAGGTATCTATGAGGGAAATTTTGAAATTGTACTCTTTTGGGGAACTGTCATTTGCTCTTAGAAATTACATTTAAAATTAATGTTTGCTGTAGAACTTATAAATATTTGTTCAGGCTAGCATGAAATATGCCCGGGATAATTTTAGCATGAACGCATCAGATTTTCATTTCCCATCAGAGGAGACTCAAAGTGAGTCTGTTCCCTTCACAGCCAATGGAGTCTTCATCCCTGGGAGACAGGTCCTCCTCCTCCCTGGGGAGCCCTGCCTGCTGCCTCAAGGCTTGGGGGATCAGGGCTGACACAGCTGAGAGCTGCCATTGTTTGTCTGCTCGTTTCACTGGGAGAAACTGGGACAAACTGGGAGCCAAGAGTCTCCTGGAGTTAGATCAGGGACAGGCAGGACCTTCTGTTCCCAGGATCTCCAACCCAAAGCAATTAAAACCCACCCCAAACACAATCTCCTCACCAAGGGTGGGGCAACACAAATTCCTTGTGATGCTGGGACAGATGTTCAGAGAGCAGTGGGATGGAGAAGTGGAAGGATTTGGGGGGATGAGCATCTCCAGAGACTTCCTCAGAGCCATTCCCAGGAATTCAGGGTGCTTGGGATCAGCCCCTCACATCTTTGAGGACCTGCCCATGGCCACATCATGGTGTGGGAGCTTGGTGTCCCTGCTCTTGCTGTAGCACACTGAGATCCCTGCCCCACCACAGCAGCAAATAAACCTCTCAATTTGGGGCTGGGGTCACTTTCCCTCCTGGTTCCTGCAGAGGAAGCACTTGGTAGCTCATTATTGGCTTGGTTTATAAATACCCAGAAATGGAGAAGGAGCATTTTGTGCTCCCCAGTGTCTGATGGACAGGAACGTCTCAGCCACCACGGAATCACTGAGGCTGGAAAAAACCTTAAAAATCATCAAGTTCAAGCAGTAACCCAGCACTGCCAGGTCCACCCAGACCTTGATGATGGTCTCCAACCAGCAACAACTCAATTCTGATCTCCCCAACTGGATTTCTACAAAAAAAAAAAACCTATTTCTGTGGTTCTTCTCTCCCATGGGCTCAGCCACCTGCAGTATCACCTGAGACATCTCACTTCACTCTCTCCACTTGCTGCCTCTCTAGCAGTGACACTTCAACCACAAAAATTCTGTCCCTTGGCACTTTTAATCCTTATTCTGATTGTGCAGCTCCAAAACATCCACCAGCACAAACCTGGGCAGCATTTCCAGTTCTGCCTTTGCCAGAGCAGCTCAGAGACACTTCAGTGCATTTCACACAGCCCAGGGCTTTGTTTGGGCAGCAAGGGAAGAGTGCCTGGGACCATTCCCTGGCCCTGAGATGAGGCACACAGGGACACCTTCAGCCAGCCTGAAAAACTCCCTTCAGCTCCAGAACAGGTGGGTCAAATCTTAAGGGTCTATTTGGAATATTTTCTGCACCACACTAACCCCAAACTGTGACTAAAATCCTTTTAGGGCTGGGTAAATTGGCTGGGCCAGCTCCACACCAGGGTCCATCCTCATGGTTAAAAACATGGGCAGTAAATGTCAAGATCTGGGGAAGATTTCCAGCTAATGTTAAATTTACTGGAGCAGCTTCAATCCACGTGTCCCCAAATGTCATTGGACAATTGCTGCTTTCTTAGACCCAGTTCAGTAAAACCCATCTGGGTTCCAGGAGGATTTGCCAGGACAGACTACACCCAAAAGAACAAGAATATCTGGGATTCAAAACCCCCCAAAGAACAAGAATATTTAATATCTGTGGTGGGTCACAGTCAGCTGGAAAGGCCATTGGAGTAAACCTGGGGAAATTTGGCCTCAGCAGGTGCAGGGAGGGATGGAGAGGGAAATGTGAGAAGCTGCTGTGTCCTCCCTTGGGTGTGCCATGGCCAGGACAGCACCCACCCCTTCTGAGAGCAGCACTGCCCCAGCTCAGCACCCAAACACCAAAATCAGGCCAGAACTGACAATCCAGAAGGGCAGGAGCAAGAGGCAGGTGCATCACAGGATCATGGAATGGTTTGGGTTGGAAGGAGCCCTAAAGATCATCTCATTCCACCCTGCCATGGCAGGGACACCTTCCACTGTCCCAGGCTGCTCCAGCCTGGCCTTGGGCACTGCCAGGGATCCAGGGGCAGCTTCCCTGTGCCAGTGTGTGATTAAACACAACAAGCAATTTGTTTGTGCCCAGATCTTTAAGATCCAGAGGAGGTCTAGAGCTTTCAAAACCATGAGATGCCTTGAGCCGCCCAAGGCAGGACCTTGAATCTCCATTATTGCCACGGTTCTGAAATAAACTGATTTGTTGGCTGCTCCTAAAGCACCTGATCTCAAGCTGGTTCCACCCCAGGGCAGCAACAGAGCCGTGGTTGCTGAGATGCTTTAGGAGAAAAAGCAACTTGTTTGGCTTCTCCCATTTCTTTGTCCCATTCTGTCGAGTCATCTCCTCTGGCTGCACAATAGCTCCTGTTCAAACAGGCTCTCTACCCCATAACAAGGATTTTTTAAAGTAAAATCTTTGTTGGGTCTATCTGCAAATCATGAAACTGATTAAGGTTTTTTTTTTTAGGGTTACATGTGTGGGGTTTTGATAATATTTTCATCTTCCTGCATCCAGAGATGCACTTCACAAGCAATCCATCCGTGGGACACGTCCCCATCTGCCTGCTCCCCTCTCACCATGAGATTGCATTTTTTTTCTCAATAGAAATCCAAGCTGCCCCTGCTCCCCCCTCCATCCATCACCCCCATACACTGAAAACATGGGAACTGCAGGTTTCATTTCAACTTTATCACCAGTTTTGCCCACATTGTCACAACCAGAGGATTTTCTGCCCCTCTGTGCCCCCATCCCTGTCCATCTGAAGAACAAGTTCTGTCTCACTCCCTCTGTGAGACTAAGCCACCCCTCTCCACAGCCACCCTTCATCCTTACCTTGCATTCAGGGCCAGCACATCCTGAGCTCCAAGTGGGAAAAAAAAAAATTTGAAAAAAAATTTGAAAAATTGAAAATCCTCACCCCAAATCCCAGTGCCCCTGTGGAGTGTGGTGCACAGAGGGTTTGTCCGTGGCAGCCAGGCTCGGAACAAAGTTGTGGGGTGGAGGGGGAGGAGAGGGTGATTGACAGCCCTGGGCTGAGCCTCATCCCTCACCTTGGGCCATGCGGTCTGATTGGCCGCCTGCTGACATCCCCGAGCCCTGCACTTTTTAATAGACGCTTTTGGATGATCTACGGGGGAAAGGCTTGGAGAGGTGTGTTTCTGACAAGCCACAAAAAGTCACCCGAGCCACGAGGGACTTGGCTTCACTCTTTTTACCCCCCCCCCTTTTTTTTTTCTTTTTTTCTTTTTTTTTTTTTTTTTTTTTTTTTTTCCTGGGAGGAGGGGGATTCTTCATTTTGGCACTTCATGTTTTTCTGAAAACTTCGCGGCGATTTTTTTCCCCCTTGCACCAGCCTGGACTGATGGATTACCACCTGCTTGGACTAATTCTGTCTTTTCTCTTCAATGGCACAAAGGTCTTAGCCGGTTACCCAATTTGGTGGTAAGATTCCTTCCTCCCCTCGCCCTTCCTCTCCCTATGATTGATTAATGAATTCATTAATTATTAGCCATGGGAGCTCTGTGTTCCCTTCCTTTTCACCCCTCGCCCTGCGGAGCTGCATGCTGGAGTTGAAGCGTAATTTCTTCAGATTTGACCTGTAATTAATGAAATCTGTGAAAAGTTTGGGGGTTATTTTGAAAGGGCCATGCCTGGCTTTCCCTTTGCACAAATGGAGGCTTCCCTACCACTCTTAATTTCTCCATTTTCGGCACTGTGGCGATGGGCTCCTGGTTCAGATGTGAAAGGATGCGGTTTTATTTCCTTGTGCAATGGGAATTTTGTCTCTCCCACCACTCTGCCACGGGGATTTTCTTCCTTTCCATGAAACTGCAATTGACCCTTTTAAAAAAATATTTTAATTCTATTTTCTGTTTGGTTGCTGCGTTTTTTTGGACTTCTTTCCCTTCTTTTGTTGTATTCTGTCATGTGAATTTAGTCCGGCAAATAACGCAAATGGCACCTGAGAAAACATTCATTAGTAAAATTGCTCAAAGGTGGATTTTGTTCATTTTAATTATGGAAATGTCGCTAATTTCCTTGCACCAATGAGAAAAACAGATTTTAAAAGAATTGGTTGTATCTTGTAATGAGGCTGATAAGTAACCTGAGTTACTTATTTTAAAAATAAATTCAACTCTATATAAATGAAGGCAGTAACAAAATGCAATTGGAATCCCTTTAGAACAAGAAATATAGAATTAAACATTCCAGGTCATTTAAATCCAGCAGCCAGCGAGTTGCATAACAGAATATTTCAGTTTATTTCTGTCTTTATGTAGGATTTCTTGCTGGAATATCTCTTGTTAAGTTTCTGTGCGTGCCAGGTAGGGGCTGTGAGCCTGATGATCCATAAGGGAAAAGAGGGAGACGGTGGAATTTGGTGCTACTGAGATTCTTGGGTTATTTTCGCCTTTCCAGAAAAGTCTCTCTTCTTTATTACTGAATTAGATCCTTTCAGTGCCAACATGGAGATGGCAAGAAGTAGGTGGGAGTGAACTTGGGAATGGACTGCCATGTCTGGGAATATTTAGAATTCAGGATGGAAAATATGAAATTTTTAAATTTTTTTTTTTAAATAATCCATTTATTAGCGTGGACTTTGGGATGGGAATGTGCCTTTCCAGAGGAGAAGGACTGAGAGCACAATGAGAAGTCCCCGCTCAGGAAGCGTTTCAAAGCTCCGCAGGTTCATGAAATGGCTAAATCACAGCAGGTTTTCCTGGAGAATTAAATGATTTCCTCGCCCTGAGCGTGGCTGCCGAGCTTCAGGCCCTCAGCCCTGGGCAGGGGAGGCTCCTGAAATACAGAGAGCAGCACTTTGATTCCTTCCATCCCTTTTCTGCCCCACCTGGGCACGGGGCACAGGTCAGGATGCCAGGGCTGGGTCCGAGCTGCCTGGGGCAGGCACATCTCACCATGGCATCAGCTCATCCCACCAGCCCCTGAGCTGCCTCAGGCTTTGATACAAATCAGGATTTAATGCCCAAATCAAGGAGGGTTTCAAGTCTCAGAGCGTTTCAAGTCTCTTTTCCTTTCTCCATGAAAAGGTCTCGTTTTCCCCCGTGAAGCAAAAATGCCTCCTGTGCCTGTTTGCAGGAGCAAATGCTGCAGACAGGTGTCTGCCCCATCCCCTGCTCCCAAACCCCTCTGAATTCACCCCAAAGGAACAATGCAGAGGATGTAGGGCACGGACAGCAGGGGCATGGCAAGCAGCATCCCTGGGAAAGGAGCACACTCCGCACAGAATTTCATCCACAGATCCAGGTTTTGTGTATTTTTGTGCATTTTTATAGATTCTGGCAGCACCAAAGTGCCAGAGAGTCTCTGCTGCTCTGGAGGGACGTGAGGAGTGCCCCATGTAGGGTGAGGTTGCAAATGCTGTGGGGTTTTAGGGGTTTCTTGAAGGCTGAGGGAGCAGGAGGGCAGAAATACCTGGGCCAGGGTTCCCTGGTGCTCAGGCACAGACAATGCTCCCAGAGCACACAAATTCAAGGTTTCCTTTGGTTCCATGGAAGGCTTTCAATATCTGCTCTGTGGGAATGAGGTTTATGTGGTGGATTCTAGCACTGTGTTATCTATGCTCCTAAAAAAATCATTTTCCAATTGTTCTTCCTGACCTTCTGCCCTTGAGGCAGGCACAGGGGAGGCTTTGGGGGGACGAGCCCCACTTGCAGGGTTCAGCACACCCCAAAACAGAGCAAGGAGAGCAAAGGTGGGGCTCAGCATCAGCCTGGTGCCCTGTGCTGGTGTCCTGCAGGCTGCCCTGGGCTTCCTCACCCCCAGTTAAACCCATCCCTGCTAAACTCGACACTTTCAGGGGGGCAGTTCATGTGGCAGAGCCTCAAGGATGCTGACAGGCAGTGCCCTGTCCTGCTGGCACAACCTTCCTGCTGGATTTTCCTGCTGGATAGGGAATATTTTGGCAGCAACATCCAAACAGATCCTTTCTGCTGTGGGACAGAAAGGAGAAAAGGGTTTGTTTATTTATTCCTGTGGTGGGGTGGA
>JAWWEY010000114.1:3448366-3463381 GCA_035582745.1 Loriotus luctuosus
CATTTTGTTCCTGAGGCCTCTCAGCTTCTCAGGAGGAAAAATCCTAAGGAAAGGATTTTTCATGAAAGATGTCTGTGGCAAAACCCTGTGTTCCATTCTGTTTCTGCTGCTGACCGTGCTCTGCCCCACACAGACCATCCTGGACCACATGCACCTCAAGTGCAAGTGCCACGGGCTCTCGGGGAGCTGCGAGGTCAAGACCTGCTGGTGGGCCCAGCCCGACTTCCGAGCCATCGGGGACTACCTGAAGGACAAATACGACAGCGCCTCGGAGATGGTGGTGGAGAAACACCGCGAGTCGCGGGGCTGGGTGGAAACCCTCAGGGCCAAGTACGCGCTGTTCAAGCCGCCGACGGAGCGGGACCTGGTCTACTACGAGAACTCCCCCAATTTCTGTGAGCCCAACCCCGAGACGGGCTCCTTTGGGACGAGGGACAGGACGTGCAACGTCACCTCGCACGGCATCGACGGCTGCGACCTGCTGTGCTGCGGGCGCGGCCACAACACGCGGACTGAGAAGCGCAAGGAGAAATGTCACTGCATCTTCCACTGGTGCTGCTACGTCAGCTGCCAGGAGTGCACGCGGGTCTACGACGTCCACACCTGCAAGTAAAGCACGGGTGGGGCTCCGCTGGTGGAGGTGGCTCCAGAGCAGGGTCCCGGGGGTCCCTCAGACCCACACGCGGCCTCACACTGCCGGAGGATGGCACAAAAATCCTGGTGGACCCAGCCAGGGCACTGAGAAGGCTCTGGGTACCTCACCCGGGTGAGGTGGGACTGCTGGTGCCTCGGGCAGGACAGGCTGCCTGGGGAGGGCAGGGATGGGACAGGGAGGGCAGGGACAGGACAAGGAGAGCAGGGACAGGACAGAGAGAGTAGGGACAGGACAAGAGCAGGGACAGGACAAGAGCAACGGCAGAACAGGGAGGGCAGGGACAGAACATAGAGGGCAGGGACAGGACAAAAACAGGGACAAGACAGGGACAGGACAGAGAGAGCAGGGACAGGACAAGAGCAGGGCCAGGACAGGGAGGGCAGGGAGAAGACAAGATGCCCTGGAGAGCAGGGATGGGACAAAAACAGGGACAAGACAGGAAGAGCAGGGACAGGACATGGAGAACATGGACAGGACAAGAAGAGAAGGGACAGGACAAGAGCAGAGACAGGACAGGGAAGGCAGGGACAGGACAGGACAGGCAGCAGAGAGCAGGGACAGCTGGGTCCCAGCGAGGCACAGCCCCCCGAGGCAGAGCTGCTGCCACAGCAGCCCCTGAGCTCCCAGCTCTGCCCTGCTCCACAGGCCCAGCCCCTGCAGGCACCAGCACGAGGGGCTCAGGTGGAAATGGATTGGGTTGGGTTGGGTTGGGTTGGGTTGGGTTGGGTTGGGTTGGGTTGGGAAAGCTCCCCCAGCTGCTGCTGCCCTGGTCTCAGCAGATGCAGGGGGGACAGAAGGACCCCCCAGCCCAGCCCAGCTCCCTCCTCCCTGCTCTGAGGTGATGCTGGAGAGCCAAACCTATGTGAGCACACCAACAGAGCCCTCCTTCCCCCTGCCCTCTGCCCTCTCCGTTCCCCCTGCCCCACATCTCCCATGGAGGATTTCAGGAAGGCAGAGTCCAGGGCTGCCCCTCTGGCACCTGGCCAGGACAGGAGCAGGGCACAGGGCACTGCTGTCACCTCCCACAGGGGCCAGCACTGTCCCATCACCTCCTCCCCGTGCCCAGGAGAGGATTTTAAGGATCAGGGCAGCACCCATTGACTGAGCATTCCCCAACAGGACTTTACATCCCAGGGGGAGCTCAGGGATCTCTCTGGGGACAGGTTACCTGCCAGGTGAACATGAGAGACTCCAGGGAGAGAGGAAATCTCTGTCCCAGCCTCCTTGTCAGTCCCACAGCACAAAGCCAGGCAGAGCCTTCCCCTGCCAGGGGATTTACTGAGCTCTCAGCAATCACCCAGAAAGTTCCATGAGCAGGGATTTGGGCTCCCCCCTCATGCCATGGAGCAGAATCAGTGTTTGTCCCCCCCTGCTCCCCAGGCCATCCCCTGTCTCTGGGTTCACCTTCTCCAGGAGGACTGACCTGTGAAATTAAAAAATGAATATTCCCTCTGTCCTGTGGGGCTCCAGAACCAAGAGCCAGGCTCAAACCCACCCCAGGCAGGGAATGCCAGGGAATGGTGGCCCCTGGGGCTGGGGCTGCTGCTGCAATCTCTCTTTTCCTGGGAATGAGCAGCCCCTGGAGCTGCACAGAGCAATAAAGGGGAGAGACAGAGCAGAACCCCAGGGCCCTCCCATGCAGAGCCCCAGGCCCCCTTCAGAGGAGCCTTTGCTCCCAAAAATTCAAATCCCAGAGAGCTCCAAAAGCCTCCCCCAGCCAGAGCCACGCCGCCCTCTGAAATGCATCTATTTAAAGAATATATTAAATCCCATGGAAAGACTCCCAGGACCCGACTTTAAACAAAATCCCTTCTTTGTTTGTTTGTTTTTTAATCAAGAAAAGGTATTTAATATTAAATAGAACATTTATTGCCTTGTAATTATTTTACTGTAGCCAGGTATTCTAGCACTGAATGGAAGATCTTTTTCCATCAATCTGCTGTATCCAAAGTTTTGTATAAAGTTGTAGAGGTCGATTTTTTTTTATTTTATATTCAGAAAATTTCTCTTTTTATAAGCATTATTTATTATACAATGTATATACTTGAGTTAACTAAGATTATATATTATATAAATATATATATTTGGAGAAAAATATATTTCAACTTCCATTTTTTTTTGTGGTACATCATTAAAGAAAAGGTAAAAAATTCAAAAATATTCACTTGCCAGCTTGTGTGGTTTGGCTCTGAGGGACAGCCATGGAATCATAGAATCCCAGGGTGGTTTGGGTTGGAAGAGACCTAATCAATGGATTAAGATCAAATTAATGAATGGATCAAGATCAAATTAAGCAATGGATCAAAATCAAATTAATGAATGGATCAAGATCAAATTAAGGAATGGATCAAGATCAAAATAATCAATAGATCAAGATCAAATTAATGAATAGATCAAGATCAAATTAACCAATGGATCCAAGCAGGCTCCAGACTTTGCACCCTCCCCACGTCACAGGCTGCCTCTGAATCCCTTTCCAACACTTTGGACAGACCAAAGTTCACATTTTCTCCTATAAAAACCTGTTCTCCTGTCCATGAACAGTTCTGTGGGTGTTTCTGCAGCATCCCCCTCACATCAGCAATGCTTTTAAGTGCACACAATTTTCCACTGCACTGGCCTCCAATGTACCTGTCTGAAGGGCAAAATAAATACAGAATCACTCAAATTCTTGCCCTGATCCCCAAATTACTCACACAAAAGCCACCCCATGGACCCACCTGCATGGCCAGGGTGTCTCTGCTGGTGCCACCACCCCTGACACGTCCTGCCTCACCAGAGCACCTGGCCCATGGAGGGTTCTGGACTGCACAGCTCTGGGGTGAAGCTCTCCCTGTGTGCCCACCTGCCCCAAACCTCCCTCCACCCCACACTGTGCCCCCCAAAACCCATCCCAGAACCTTCCCACCTGCCTCTGGTCAACAGCTCCACTTCAGGGACACATTTCTGGAAAGTTCAAACAGGGTAAGGAAGAGGGTGAAGAATCCAACCCTTACACTGAAAGCAATATTGTGTATTTGTTATAGATTTAAAGCCTCTCTGCCAGGAGGAGCCATGGAGAACACAGAGGTGGTGGGAAGGGGCTGCCCTTCCCTGCAGGGACCATCTCAGATCTTGGAACAGAGCTTGGAGTGGCTCAGGTTTTCCAGCCCTCCCCAGGGGTGGGATACTTTCCATGAATAATGGAAATTAATAATTTCCATGGATAACCACACACACACACACACACACAGAGCCTCCTCAGCCCTGCAGAACCCACACAGCTCCAGACTGGGCTGGAGCAGAGCCCTCTCACTTTATTTCTGTCAGAGTAAGAGGTGCCAGCTGCTCAGGCTGGGTTAAATCCAATCCATCCACACTCTGAGCACCCCTCTGGCTGCAGCAGCTCTGCTCCTCACACACACCAGCAGCAGACACAGATCATCACAGGGAGTTGTGCTTTTTATTGAATCCATTGAATGTGCAATTGAACCAGATATTTATTCATCAATATAGTTCTGGACACAGACACGATAAGGTTTACATCATTTACTCTGAAATATAAGTTACTGTGTGCTGCTGTCACCTGGACTGGCAGAGGGAAAGGGAGGAACAAATAAATCCACAAGATCCTACACAAAAAATGAGAGGGAGCCACCACTGGGACTCACAAGAGCATCACAACACAACAGCACTGCCAGAGGAGCAGAGTGGGGTGCCTGGAACACCCCAACTGCTGTGAGCACACTGAGGACAACATGGGGACCCTCCTTCCCTGGGAACACCCCCTGCACCCCCTGCTAGCCCTTGCTCGAGGTTAGGAAGCTACACTGACTAACAGCTGCTAAATGGCTTTGATTTCATGCCCCACCACGCTGAGGTATGTTCCAGGAACCTTCTGGAAGCAGTGGAGCCTCAGCATCTCCCTGAGGCTGCACGAGCAGGGGAAGGAGCGTGGAGCAAAGGTTTGATACATTCCTTTATTTCAGTGCAAAAACATGGCAACACACATCTCCTGCACCTGCAGAGCTTGGCTTCCTCTCTGGCTCTGAGGAGGAATTTCAACCTTTGGTAACATGGCAGGAAAAAGGGATAAAATGAGGCTGGAGGATACCAAAGCTGCCAACTACAGAACTCAGGAGGAGCTGGAGGCTGGAACCAGCATTGCTAAAAGTGTTGTTGGATTAACAACAAGGTTTGGTGCCTTAAATACTGGATTTGGAAATTTCCTCTACTCTGATCAACACTTCCCTGCCCTCTTCTTCCAGTGCCCAATCCCACCAGGCCCCCAAAACACCTGGATATAAATGAAGAGGGTGCAGCACCCAGGCACTCCTGGAGCTCTGTCTGTGGGCACGGGGCTGGCTCAGAGCTCACTGAGGGCTGGGCTGGCACCACAGAAAGTCTTCACCTGCCCAGGATCACACACAGAGCAGTGCTTCAGCATCCCCCCACCAGACTGGCAGGTTTCTTAGAAGCCAGGATCTCTTTCCTTCTACAGGAATGCTGGACACAAGTGAGGGTCAGCCCCAAAGCTCCCAGGACATTCCCCCTGCTCACCCCAAAATGCACAGAGACAGAAGCACAGGGCTCCAGGAGACACTTCCACGTGACATCAGGGTATGAAAGACAAAGAATAAAGAATCAAGTATTGCACTACACATGCAGGTTCCACATGGGGCTCTGGGGATCAGGGGAGCATTTCACTTTGTCCAGAAGAGTAAAGATCCCAGTGTTTGTTCTCCAGGTTGGTCACTTTTCCAGCTGTTGATCTTGCACTTGGTCCACCTTCAGTCTAGGGTAGGGACTCTTGCAAAAGAAGCCAAATCCATCAGGAAAGCATCATGCACATGTATATAAAGCATCAAGCACACACTGGAACCCACTCACATGGAGCCAGGATAGATAGTTTGGTGTGAGTTTCCCCAGCACAGGTACTGCCCTACATGATTAGAAAGTCATTCTGTCCCACTGGGCTCAACTACTCCCTGTGGCACCTATGGGGAAAGAGTAGGACATCCTTCTCTCAGACAGCAGACACAAGAAACCAAAATTCCAGATTTTTTAACTCAAGCAGAATCTCTTTTGATTTACTTTAGTTAAAGAAAGGTAAATTTTGGCCCAATATCTCATGGATACTTTAGAAGTTAAAGGTAAATTCAGAAAAACAGAGAATTCAGGCATGCAGGTTCCCAAACTTTCAGGAGCTTCCCCCTCCCAAATTGCTCTAAGAATTGATCAGATACAGCTCTGACAGAGGGGCCAACAGAGAGAGCAGATCCACCCCACTGCAGGCTCGTTTCTGAGCAGAAAAGGAGAACTCAAGCACTGCTTTAAAATAAAAGTACTTACGTTCCTTCTTCTCTCAGAAGAGCCAAGAACTTCTTCACCCGATACTCAGGATCCATCTAAACACCAAACAGATCCCCATCAGTGCCAAAGAGGAAAGCACAGCATCAGGAATGTCCTGAGCTGGACAGGACACACAGGGATCATGGAGTCCAAGCCCTGGCCCTGCACAGACACCCCAACAATCCCACCCTGGGCACCCCTGAGAGCTCCACAGACCAGTGAGGTGAAACCTTAGGGAAGTCATCACAAGCAGGAAATAACAAAGATCCAGCCACAGAGTTCTGCTAAAAACTCAGTATGACCTGACACAGTGAGACAAATCTCTTATCAGCCTTAGAAAATCTGTTCTAAAGCCAGCTGGAATTCAAACTTGCCAAGGCCAGTGTTCTGTTCCCAAATGGAAGATGCTGCCCCCCCACCCCTCTGAGTCCATAACTGAGTCCATAACCTGCCCTGGCTCCTGGCGAGACACAGCATTTACCTGCACACACAGCTCCTTCTCCAAAAGAATACAGCTGGCAGCTGAAAACAACTGCAATTTGAAAATTTGAAAACTCAAACTCGATCAAATTGCTTATTAAAAATGCAGGCACAAACCCCAGAGGCTGATCTGCTCAGGAAGGAGCAGAAGCTGGAGTGGAGCAGAGGGGCAGCAGGGTCAGGACTCCTGGACACAGCCTCTGGTGCTCTGGTGAAACAGAAATGCTGCTGCCAAACTGGGGGGGAAATTCTCTGGAACAGAGCTCAGAGAGGGAGAACATGGATAATTCAGCATCCCCAGGACATCCAGGACCCTCCAGAAACAAAGGAACTGAAGGGAGGTTGTTAATCTCCAGTCCAGAGAAGAAGAACCTCCACCAAGATGTGATGAGCCCCCCTAAAAACCTGCCATGAACCCCAAACCCTCAGCACATCCAGCTGCAGTGTCTGGTTTAAAATAAAACAAGTAATATTCAGCACATCCAGCTGCAGTGTTTGGTTTAAAACAAACCAGGCAATATTCTATGGTGATCTTTCAAAGCTGCCATTAAAGTTAAGATACATTAAAGATAAGCTCCTTAGATTAAGTTTTATTTATGCTGATTAAGCTTTATTTATGCTAATCAGGAAAGCCTGGAGGTGCCAGAAGGGGCTTTTGGGAACATTTCCTGACTCATCCAGGTTCAGGAGGAGACCTTGGCTTTGGGAGTGTTGCCAGCAAGGTCCAAGAGCAACAACACAGGGAGAGGAAGCAGGAGGAAGCATGGAGAGAGCAGCCAGGGCAGGCTGAAGCCAAGGTGGGACCCAAGAGCACTGGAGGTGGCCCTGTCCTGCAGCCAAGGCCACTGCAAACACCTGGGGATTCACATGGCAAACCCTGAGTGCTCCAAGGCTTTGTTTGAACAAGAACAGAATCATTCCAGGACACTCAGTGTACACAGATGTATTTTAAAGAAAGGAAAGAATTGCAATAACAGAGTTTGGGGGAAATTAGGCTGCCAGAAATTGTGGGGTTACACAGCTCATAAACAAGGTGACAATTCACCCAGGGCACCAGAGCTGTTCAGGTATCCCAAGAAAGGATTTTGATATTGAGGGTCTGGTTCTCTGTGACTTTGGTGTGAAACACACTGGAAGGTTTTTGACCAGCTCAGGAATCCCTGCAGGGAGCTGAGGGTGGGGTCACTGCAAACAAAGCAAAACCCACCACTAGATTCAGAGGAAGACACAATGTGCACATTTTTGACAAAGAATTCAGTCACCTGGCATCCAATCAGCTGAATTCTGAGAAATTTCATCCATCACTTGGAATTCTTAGGTGATTTCAGACTGAAATCTCCTTCTGAAAAGTTGTGGTACAGCTCAGTGACAACAAGATGCAGTGCTGCATTTCTTACCCAGTGCAACTGTGCTTTCCTGTCAGGGCCTGGCAGATCCCAGCTCTCTGTGGGTTCAGTGCTCAGATCCCAGCTCTGCTCCCTGTATTTATAGCAGTTCAGCAGATGGAGTCATGGAAACACCTCAGACCTTTTGGAACAGAGCTGCTTCATATTTAGCTGCCATATGCTGCTACCTCTGCTGTTACACAAGCACCTGAAGCCAGTGCCAGAGCAGGAACCACCCTGCTGCCAACCCTCCCTGGGCAGCCAAGGGACACCCCCAGTGGCCCTGGGGACAGTGGCAGCACTTCATGTGTGATGTTCAGTGTGTTTGAAAGGGCACATGTGGTGTTGTGAGGTCCCCAGGATGAGGTGAGAGATGAGAGTTGACCCCAAGTTCTCAGAAGGCTGATGATATTATTATATTATATTATATTATATTATATTATATTATATTATATTATATTATATTATATTAATATTATATTATATTATGCTATATTATGCTATATTATGCTATATTATGCTATATTATGCTATATTATGCTATATTATATTATATTATGCTATATTATATTATATTATATTGTGTTATATTATATTGTATTGTGTTATATTGTGTTGTGTTGTGTTATATTATATTTTAAAACTATACTAAAGAAAGAGAAAGGAGTCATCAGAAGGCTAGAAAAGAATGAGAATAAAAACATGTGACAGACTCAGAGTCCGACCCAGCTGGCTGTGATTGGCCATTAATTAAAAACAATTCACATGCTGGGTAAACAATTCTCCAAATCACATCCCAGAGGAGCAAGACATGGAGAAGCTGAAGCTTCCCAGGAGAAGAAATCCTGGCCAAGGGGTTTTTGATAAAATATCAGAGTGACAGGCACAGTCCCAGCTCTGCCTGTCTCTCCCTGCACTCACCTACCCAACAATGGTCTGCTGGAAAAATTAACACCCCAGAGCCTGGCTGCACAGCCTCAGCAGAGTGAGGACTCTGTGTCACTGCTCACAGGATCATGGAACAGCCTCAGAGGGAAGGGACCCACAGGGATCATCCAGCCCAACCCTGGAACTGCACAGACACCCCAAAATCCCATCCCTGGGAGTGGTGTCCAAGCTCTCCTGGAGCTCTGGCAGCCTCAGGGATGGGACCATTCCCTGCCCAGCACCCTCTGGGGGAAGAACCTTTTCCTGATATTCAACCTAAATCCCCCCATGCCCAGCTCCAGCCATCCCCTGGCTCCTGTCCCTGAGCAGAGATTGGAGCTGCAGCCCCACTGAGCTCTGCCCTCACTCTGCTCCAGCTGAACAAGTGACCTCAGCTGCTCCTCCTATGGCCCCTCCAGACCCTTCCCCATCCTCAGCTCCCTCCTTTGGACAGTCCCTAATTCCCTTCTATCCCTATGACATTGTGGTGCTCAGAACTGTCCCCCAGGAATGGGCACAGGGCTGGGTCAGCACTGCCACCTCCGAACTGCCCATGATTTACAGAACCTCCACCTTCAGCTTTGAAAAGAACCAGCACTTGAGGAGAAAGCAGCACGAGAGCATGTCCTGAGGCAGAAGAAGGGAGCCATTGTCAGGGCTCAGGGAGCAGGGCAGAGCCCAGCAGCCCCTGAAGGGCAGCACCCCTTAAATCCATTTCGTACATGTGAGCAATGACTTACTGACTTGCCTCCAGGTATGGAATTAAAAGCCAAGGAAGAAGAGGAAAAAGTAATCTAGATAAATGACTTTATTCCCTGAGGTGACATGCAGTCAGAGCATATCCTCAGAGCTGAGCAAGTTTTAACAGAATTGTGAGGAGTGAACAGAGGGGGACACGACTCTGAGCTCTCAGCTACAAGTCTCTTCACTTCTGCCCTGCCTCTGAGAGGGAGATCTGAGAACAGCTCACTCAGCTGCACTAAATCCATCTGATGGGAGCACAGGGGGGGCTGGGGGAGCACTGGGATGTCAGGGGAGGATTAGGGCTGCACCCTCAGCCCGTGTCAGCATGAGCAGGAGCTTGCTGGCTGGCTCCAGGCATGGGTGCTGCTGCGGGGGAGGGCTCAGAGCTGCATAGTTCTACCCTCTGCAATTATTTTCTTTAAAGTGCTGAAAGTGGTAAATAAAGAGAAGAGCAGCTGAACAGCCTGACAGATTTATCTTTTTCAGGGAAAGAGCACATACACCTGCACAGGCACCTTCTTCTTTAAAAAAAAAAAATAAAAAACCTGAGGTGATTGCTATCTGCAATCTTAACATGCTGGGTGGAGAAAAGAAATTCCATGAAAGGTGAGTTAATCCAACCCCTCCCATAGCCAGATGCTCTGTAAGTGCAGCTCTGAACAGCCCATGGGCACGAGGGGGGGATTTAAAGATCTCTGTGGACCAAGCTGTGGTGATTTCTTTGTTCTGAACATTTCCCCTCCCTGCAACTCTTTTCCCAATGAAACCAATGCAAAGGCTGCCACCAACAGCAGGGCTCTGCAGAGAAGGGAACCTCCAGGAGTGCTCCAGGAGCCCAGAGCCATTCCTACCTGTAAGGACATTTCTATCAGCATCAGCAACTTCTTGATCCCGATCCACACCGGCTTCCCTTTGACGTTCTGAGCAATCGTGCTGCGCTCTTTGTCTTTGAAGTTACCCAGGAGCTGGGGGGAAAATCAATTTAAAAAATCAACAACAGGAGGTTGAGAGTAGGAATAATGGTACCTACCTTGGGACAAAGGGAATGGGAAGCTAGAAGCATTTACTAGCTAAGAGGAAAAATTTATCACAATGTAACTTAGACAAGGTAAAACACACAAAAAAATTATTTAATTCCCTCATGGTTTTTTTCCATAATATCCCTTACCCAACAGTTAGTGCTGTGCTTTCATGCTGCACTCCAGGTCTTCTCCAGACCAGGGTCTACAAGGAAACAATGGTTCAAGCCACAGGGAGTTTCCACCCCTGCTGCAGGAGTGTCTCTGTGTCTCAGGAGTGTCTCAGTGTCTCAGTGTCTCTCAGGCTTCGGTGACACCACCACTGGGACAAGTTTGCCAATGGCACCAAAGATTTGCCTGTTCAGTTTCTTTTAACAGCCTTCAGTACTCACTACAACTCCCACTAGGGCACAGAATAAGGGGGTACTGAAGGCAGGAATTTATAAAGAACTTGTAATTCCTCAGCACCAAACACCTTCAGTTGATGCTGTTCCAATTCATCAGCATGTGAATTGCCCTCTGGGCACATTCAGTTTAAGTGCCCCAATTATGCTCATTACCCACTTCCCTGCCCTTGGAATGTTTCAATCCAGACCACAAACCCTTCCCCAGACCTAGTGTTCTCTAATTTTGCCTTAATTTAATTCATTAAAAAGCACATTTAAAGCCTCAGAGCCGCTCTGTTATGACAAGCGGGATGGTGTTACCAGACGCAGCTACTGCAAAATCCCTCAAGTTTGGAGTCTTTTGTTATCCTTGAACTTTGGCTCACCTCTAAAGCCTCCATGAGCTGCTCCCCTGTGGCAATGTTGGGCACGTGGATGGTGGTGCTGAAGGCATTGAGCATCTCCATCTCCTGCAGGACGTCCTTGCGGCTCGTGGTGCCGATGATCAGCAGCTTGCGGCCCTGCCCAGGCAAAGGAGCCACAGTCAGGAAAGGAAAACCTGGAGAGAAGGAGCCTGGGGAAGGTTCAGCTAGCTACAGATGATAAATGACCATTTAAAAACCCACTTCAAACAAAATTAATGGGATTAAATGTGTCAGTAAATTGAAGGGGCCAAGAGCAGCCACAGGAGACAGGATCAGCTCTCGGAGCAATGCCACCAACAGGGTCCAAGAATTGTGGTGCACAAAGCCCCACCACACTCACAGCTCCTTCTGAACCCAGCATTATAAATAGCTGGATCCTCATTAAATTTAAAAGCCAGAGCAAACTCCCACTCCCAAAAGCTGAATTACAAATCACTTCTCAAGGGAACAGCCTGTCTTTAGGAATCTGTGGGTACAGTGAACTCCCTGCTCCTGCACAGGCTGCTCCAGTGGATTTCCAGCTCAGGCTGTTGAGCAGAGCCTGCTGTGAGCCCCTGAGTTCCCCCTGCAGCTCTCCAGGACAGTCCCACTCCAGCAGGCTCCAATTCCCAACGCAGAGTGCACAGAGTCAGCCCAGGCAGTAACAGGATTTATGAATAACAGAGCAAATTGTGTTAAACATCAGCTGCAAATGCAAATCCACTGCTGTTTGTTCACCTTGCAGAGCCCTTCCCACTGCAATTTGAATTTCCCTGTGCAGGCTTTGGACACTGATCAATACTGGCTGATGGCAGGAGCTGCTGGGATTGTCAGGCAGGATCATCAGTCCCTTTTCTGTCCCAGTGCACAGGGAGCCCATGGGCTGGGAGGGCCTGGCTGGCCAAGGATCCCTTCAAAAAGTTTGGTGAGGCTCCAGGAGTGAAGGGAATGCCCAGTGCTCACCTAGAAATGACCAAGGACCCCCTTTTTTTTGCTGTCCAAAGTTTGGTGAGGCTCCAGGAGTGAAGGGAATGTCCAGTGCCCACCTCGAGGGTGCTGCCCTGGGCACTGCCCAGGCTCCCCAAACAGCTTCACTGCCACACAGCTGAGGTACCAGGGCACAGAGGAAGCCAAGGACAGACTCCTGACCAGGACTGAGACCTCCAAAACACAGAACAACCCCTCCTGCAAGTGCTGGAACACTCAAACCTGTCTGCTTCACAAGTGGGTCTCCTAAAAACTTGTTCATTACTGGATGGAACTCTGAAAATCCTGAACAGTTGGGCAAGGGGCTGTGTTAATAACAGTTTCCCATGAACTATGAGCATTTAAGAGGGGGAAAAACTGCTCAGCTGCACCCAGGCAGTGTCTGTTCCCCAAATATAGCTCCCAGCATGTGTACAGAGCCTGGCACACTGATCAGGCATCAATCAAGGGATAACTACCTCAGAGAGGCTGCCTGAGGGATGCTGCCCTCATACATTAATGAAATCTGCGCCTGATTACAAGAAAAATGGAACTTAGCTTGGAGTTTCACCAGGAAAGGACACAGGCAGCACAGGAATGCCACAGTGAGGGGAGTTTTACCTGCTGGCACTCCAGGTGTCCATGACTGATGTCACTCTCAGCCTTTCCTTGCCCAGATGACACATTCCTCCTCCCAGGAAAGCTGCCCACCCTCTGGACTCACCCAAAAAAATTCCCTAAAGGATCAGTTCAGAAAAGGATCAGTTCCCTGCCAACCTGGGCAGTGCCACCCTGAGCCAGCTGGACCCAAAGGCAGCAGGGCAGTGGGAGGTGCCTGCACACACAAAAAGGGCTCTAAAGACACTGAGGGAACCACTGCCATTGCCCCCTGTGGGAACTCTGTGGGAATTCTGTGGGAACAGCAGCTCAATCTCTGTGTGTGACCACTGGGACAGACTTAGAACAGGAAAAAGCAAAACAGGATCACCATCCTGCCATGTGAATCCAGGATTCTTTCCTGTTCCAAACACAACTTCAAATCCATCATTTCCTGGAGAGAGGAAGGGTCTGGGGACACCTCAGAGCACCTTCCAATGCCTAAAGGGGCTCCAGGAGAGCTGGGGAAGGACTGGGGACAAGGGGGAATGGATTCATACTGCCAGAGGGCAGGGCTGGATGGGATATTGGGCAGGAATTGTTCCTGGGAGGGTGGGCAGGCCCCGGCACAGGGTGCCCAGAGCAGCTGGGGCTGCCCCTGCATCCCTGGCAGTGTCCAAGACCAGGCTGGACAGAGCTTGGAGCAGCCTGGGACAGTGGAAGGTGTCCCTGTGGGTGGCACTGGATGGGCTTTAAGGTCCCTCTAACCCAACCCATTCCATGTTTCCGTGATTCTGTTAAGTTGGAGAAGTCAGAGAAAGGTCAGAAATAGGGAATAACTTCCCTAAATAGATCCTTGGTAAAAACAGAGAAGTTTTTAATTCATAGCTGGTGTAGAGGGAATGAGGCAGAGACTGCTGCTCATCATTCCAGAATCCAGGGAGCACAAGAAGGAATCTCAACCATCAGATAAACTGAACCAAAGGGGGTTTGCTCTCACCAACAGCTCAGCTGGACTCAGGCACGCACAGTGCTAAGAATGGAAAGGCTTAACAAGGTTGAAAAGCACCAGGATGAGTTTCCAGAGGGCAGATCCATCAGCAATTTTTAGATATCTCTGTTAAAATCTATTCCCAGGTCCCTGAACCACTGACGTAGTTGGGAGCTCCTCAGAACAGATGGCTACTCCTCAAAAGTGCTTCCAATTTTTAACAGCTCCACCCAAAAGATCCTGATTTTTCCCTGTTTTCCTCAAAAGAAGCCATGCCTTCAACTCCCTGCTTTAAACCTGACCCCTGGAAAGCAGCCACAGTGACCTGACAGGGCAGCAGTCCCTCGAGCTCCTCCAACTTTCAGGCAAGCCAACAAACAAGTGAGAATCCCCAGGGCAGCACTGCCTGCCCCAGGAATTATGGAGGCAGCAGGAAAAGCCAGGAAAGTGAAAAAGCTGCCCTCAGCCAGCTCCTCTGCACTGATTTGCTGGGATTTGTTCCTGTTCCAGCATCCCAGGATGGCTCAGGCTGGAGGGGGCTGTGGTGCCACTGCCTGCTCCTGGGGCTGGGGGCTCAGGGAGTGATGGAAGGGCAGCCCCAGGAAGGAATCTGACTTTGAAAGTGGGGCTGAGGGGTCTGGGAGCAATGGAAGGGCAGCCCCAAGGGCAGCCCCAAGAGTGGGTCCCCCTTTAAGAAGGGGTTGGGGGCTCTGGGAACAATAGAAAGGGCAGCCTCAGGAGTGGGTGTCCCTTGGAAGGAAGGGGCTGGGGGCTCAGGGAGTGATGGAAGGACATCCCCAGGCATGAATCTGACTTTACAAGTGGGGCTGGGGGCTCTGGGGGTAGTGGAAGGGCAGCCCCAAGGGCAGCTCCAGGAGAGGGTCTCCCTTCGAGAAGAAGGGCTGGGGGCTCTGGGAGTGATGGAAGGACATCCCCAGGCATGAATCTGACTTTACAAGTGGGTCTGGGGGCTCAGGGAATGATGGAAGGGCAACCCAGGAGTGGGTTTCCCTTGGAGGGAAGGGGCTGTGGGCTCAGTGAGTGATGGATGGGCAGCCCCAGGCACGAATCTGACCTTGAAAGTGGGGCTGGGGGCTCTGGAAGCAATGGAAGGGCAGCCACAGGAGAGG
>JAWWEY010000114.1:3463956-3476966 GCA_035582745.1 Loriotus luctuosus
GCCACTGCCTGCTCCTGGGGCTGGGGGCTCAGGGAGTGATGGAAGGACATCCCCAGGCATGAATCTGACTTTACAAGTGGGTCTGGGGGCTCAGGGAATGATGGAAGAGCAACCCAGGAGTGGGTTTCCCTTGGAGGGAAGGGGCTGTGGGCTCAGTGAGTGATGGATGGGCAGCCCCAGGCATGAATCTGACTGTGAAAGTGGGGCTGGGGGCTCTGGAAGCAGTGGAAGGGCAGCCCCAGGAAAGGGTCTCCCTTCAAGAAGAAGGGTTGGGGACTCAGTGAGTGATGGAAAGACATCCCCAGGAGTGGGTGTCCCTTGGAGGAAAGGGTTGGGGGCTCTGGGAGCAATAGAAAGGGCAGCCCCAGGAGTGGGTGTCCCTTGGAGGAAAGGGTTGGGGGCTCAAGGGGCAGCCCCAGGAGTGGGTGTCCCTTGGAGGGAAGGGGGCTCAGGGACAGTGGGTGTCCCTCAGAAGGAAGGGGGCTCAGGGGCAGTGGGTGTCCCTTGGAAGGAAGGGGCTCAGGGGCAGTGGGTGTCCCTCGGAGGGAAGGGGGCTCAGGGGCAGTGGGTGTCCCCTGGAGGGAAGGGGCTCAGGGGCAGTGGGTGTCCCCTGGAGGGCTCCTTGCCCGGGCACACATTCCCTGAGCCTGCCCAGCCCTCCGGGGCTCGCTGGGGATGCCGAGGTGCCTCCCTCCCTCCCTGGCAGGCCGATTGTTGGAAGCAGCAGGGAGGCACATGTGAAACCTCGCTGGGGCTGGGCAGAGCCTGCAGGCCCCGTGTGACTCTGCATGTAGATGAAGCAGCCCCGGCTTTGGGAGCTGCTGCTGCTCAGTTCTCAGGGAAGGCTTTTTCTGCTGCCTGGCTCCCTGCTGAGACAGCCCTTTTCAGCCTTTCCATCCCCCAGTCCCTGCTCCTGCACAACACAGGCAAACTCGATTGAATTAAAGACCCAGGAGAACGTGGTTTATTTTCTCCTCTTCAAGGCATTTCAGAAAAGATTTTTAATTGGTTTAAAAAAAGATGCTGAACAAAATGCAATGGTTTTCAGCCCTCTTGAAGCAGCAGTAACAGATAGCACTATTTAACACTGCTGAGTGGAACCACAAGCAGGAGCTGTGACTGGCAATTTAAAGCAAGCTCAGAGTGGTTTCTAGTTTATTTAAAGTCTAAAGTGTTTACCCTCAAAAGAAAACCAGAACCTTCAAGTGTTTGCCCTTCCCACACCACGTTCGAATAATCCAGCCTGAGAGGAAGAGTGGAGCCTGGGAGGCAGCTTCAATTCAACAGAGACACACATCTCAATGCATAATTAATAACATTTCATCCCAGAAATGCTTCTCTTCCACACAGAGCCTGCAGTGATTGCAGGGAGCTGCCTGCACATCAAGAATATCCCTGCAAGTGACGTTGACACCCCAGTGAATTCATAATGTGGGCCACAGCAGTGGTGACAGGACAAGGGGGAACAGCTTCCCCCTGCCAGAGGGCAGGGACAGATGGATATGGGAAGGAAATTCTTCCATTCTCTGGAATGGAACCCCCAGAGAAGCCCTGGAATGGCAGGGAGTGGAATGAGATGGGCTGTAAGGGCCCTCCCAACCCAAAGATTCTTTGGAATCAGCTCAGTATTTCAGGTGCCCCCCACGAGTGAGGCAAAGGGTAACAGGGATTGTGTCCCCAGCATCCTGCCAAGAATTCCTCTCTGCACATCATTTTTACAAGGAATGATGCTCAACCATGATCCCAGTCCCACAGAAATCCAAGGTCAGTCCCACTGATGCACTTACAGCCTGTATCTGCATCTCAAATTTCAGCAAACCCTGAGATCAGCCATTCCCTCCAAAAAACTGCTCCTCAAGGCAACCTGTCATGTCAGAGGGGACCTGGAAGGTGTTGATCAACCCTCAGGATTATTTCCATCATGGGTCCCTTACTTGAGTTCAAAACCTCCAAAGAATCTTTGTGTCCAAATCCAACATTTTTAACATTAAACTGTCACAGCAGAAAAGGCCTTTCCTGCACAACTCTATTTCTTACACACAGCTTTGGGTTTTTAAATGCCCAAGATCCCCACATGCCATGGCTATCCCAGGGAACTCACTTCAAACACACCAAGGAAGAGCTAGAAGTGCCAGAGCAGGGCAGCCCAAAGTCCTGATTCCCACAAAACCAACACTGGACACTTAAAAAAGAAAAAAAAAAACCCACATGATCAATCAACCAGTGACATTTCCTCAGCAAACTCACTCTCTATCCTCCAAGAATTTATGGCTTAAGTCACCACAATATTGGCTGTCAAGGCAGTCTCCCAGCCCCCAGGGCATTTCAAACCCTGCTGAGCACAAATCTCTGCAACAAGTGCAAACTTGGCAAATATCTGTGAGCTGCAGCCTGTGTGCTGCTCTTGGGAGCCCCAGGTGCCACCCAAAGGGCAGGAAAAGCCAGCAAAGTGAAAAAGCTGCCCCCAGCCAGCTCCTCTGCACTGATTTCCTGGGATTTGTTCCTGTTCCAGGATCCCAGGATGGCTCAGGCTGCAGGGTCATCCCAGAGCACACAGCACAGGGTTCATGTACTGATGATGCACTCCCATTTCCAGAAAAATTCACTTTTTTTGTCCTTCACTTCTACAGCAGCCATGATGAAGGCAATGTGCCACGTGTTCAGCCCACAGAAAATCAAGATTCAAGCCAAACTTCCAAAAATCAGGCAGAATATGGGAGTAAATTACCAAGGAGGAACAGCTTGAGATCATTTGGTGTCAGATTCACAACCAGGGCACTTCCAGCCTAGTTCTTCCATCACCAGACATCACACACAGGCACAGCCTTAGACCTGCATTCATCCTGTCCATTTTAAGGCAAAATGCCCCAATTTGGAGCCCAAGATCCCTCTGTGCTGACAGGGGGACAGAGCAGAGGTGTGGTCCTGCCCTTCTGCCTTCTAGAAAAGGGAAGAGCCCAGAGCTGCAGGGTTTTACCTGACTGAAGGATGTTCTCATGCAGCCAGCACCAGCACACATCCAGGATGCAATGGGCAAATGGACAATTTAATACTTTAAGTTCCTTTAAAATCATGTTCTGTTTTCCCTACTGATTTTTGGGAATAGCCTGTAGCAGGTCAGAGATTACAGGAGATGAGGGGACCAGGAATGGCTGTGCTGCTGCACACAGGCAGCTGCTCTGCTCCAAGCATGTGATAAAACTTGGATGTTGTTGTGTTACATGGCCTAGAAATCTCACTGGGAAAATCTTTGTTCTCCCAGGCTGACACTCACACAGGCCTGTGGCATTACAATTTAGTTCAAAGTCCTGGATTTGAAAGGTCTTTTCACCAAACTCTCTAATGAAAACAACACTCACACACTCCTGTGCCAGGATATTAAACATGACAAAAAACTGACTTCACCCAGACTGAGCTTCTCTGCTTTTTCCTGACACCAACTTTCAAGGTGTTCCTGTTAGGATGTTATTTATTCATGCAGATCTCTCACACACAGAGCAGAAAGGCAGTGAAGGACAGGAAAATGGCAAACAAGAAAGGAGGCTCAGCCAGCACGAGCTGCAGAACCCTCAGCACTTGTGATGTTCCTAAATCTCATCGAGCCACAAAGTGCAAACAGACAGGATCAGCACGAGAGACAAGATCTTAAGCTTCCCTCAATCACTGTAATTAACACCTGATCATTTCAAGTTAAGAACAAATTAAACCCCTGACAAGCACAATCACAGATTACACAGAAATTGATCTATAAATAGGGAGGGAGCACGTGGCTGAGCCAGGGCTGGCTCTGGCCTCAACAGCTCCTCAGAGGGCACAGCTGGCACAATTCAGCTTTACATGGTGAATGTTAAACTGCTTTCCTTAGTCAGTGTTTTTGGGACTAACTGCAGAAGATACAGCCCCCAGAAATTAGATATTTCAAGCTGAATCCCTTGTGGTTATCCTAGAAATGTCCAAGTGAATGAGGAGCAGCAGGCTGGGATTAAGGTGGCTGACTCAGACAAAGCATTAACAGCACTGGCAGCTCTGAGGCAGCCACAGAGCTCCCAGTGCCCATTCCTGCAGGGACAGGGACAGGGACAGGGACAGGGACAGGGACAGCTCCCAATGTCCATTCCTGCAGGAATAGGGACAGGGACAGCTCCCAGTGTCCATTCCTGCCTTACCTGAGGTGGAGCTTTCTTCAGCAGCACCAGAAGGGCTTGCAAAACCAGATTGGAGAACCGAGGTCCAATTGGGACATAATCTGAAAGGAAAAACTCATTTGAATGTCCATGGAGCAGGTGCATTTTTAAGCCACTTCATTGCATCAAAACCAGTTCAATGCTCCTGCAGTAAATGGTTCCAGATATTTTCCAGTTTGCAATGTTTCAATATTGGAAATGCACCAATATTTCTGCAGCAGCCAGCACAGCTCTCCCTCCTCCTGACTCACCTAAAAGTCGCTCAATGTCGTCCACAACAACACAGCTGAGCTGGGACTTGTAGGCATCATCAAAGATCTGGAAAATAGGGAAATACCTCAGGGTTAAACCTCAGCCACAGGACTGGGACAGCCACAGCTGGGCCTGCTGATGTGGGTTCAGCTGAACACAGCAGCACTGAGAGGAATAATCTGAGAATGAAACAGGTGGGTAATGAGAGATCAGGCTCCCTGCAGGCAATAAAACACTGCCATCTCCACAAATTTGGCTTATTTATTCATTTACTACCCATCCATGGCAACAAGCAGCTGCCCTGAGGCTCACTGTAAGCCAGGGAGAAACCAGCACCATTCCTCTGTTTTAGGAGCTGGGGCAACACTGATAATGTGACACACACACAGAACCTGCCCAGCTGTGAGGCTTTTCTCCTCAGGCTATTGGGCACTGTGCAGAACAGCCCTGCAGGGAGAAGGGACTGACCCAGGGCTGGATCTCACCCCAGTCACCCTTCCTGGAGCAGCTGTGGGTGTGAGCAGGAGGCAGCACTAAGGACAGCAAACCCTGATTCCAGTGAATCCAAAGGCTCATTTTGGAATCCAGGTCACAAACTGGATCTCCACTGCTTCTCCTAAGAACCTTCCTTCCCTTACAAACTCTACAACCCTGCACCAATGTGATCAGAGTAACACTCAGTTCACATTTGGTACCATTGCCAGGAAATGAAAATGTTCCACTCATTCACATTCCCTGGCTGCCCAGGCTGCTAAAACTCGTGTTAAAATAAAATCCCCACCTCAGAACAGGTCCCAGTCCCACTCAGGCAGGATCTGCCCTCCCCAAGTGCAGCCCTAAGCCCTTCCTGGCTCCCTCTCCAGAGGCAGAGCTCCAGCCCTGCTCACCTCAGATCTGTTCTCCTGTTTGCCAGGATCTCACACCAGAACTGAGAATTGAAACCTTCCCTGAGACACTCAGTGCCACAAAAACATTGGGACAGGAGTCTGGTGTGACAGGACAGGAGGGAATGGATTCAAACTGCCAGAGGGCAGGGTTAGGTGGGATATTGGGATGGAATTGTTCCCTGTGAGGGTGGGCAGGCCCTGGCACAGGGTGCCCACAGCAGCTGGGGCTGCCCCTGCATCCCTGGCAGTGCCCAAGGCCAGGTTAGACATTGGGGCTGGGAGCACCTGGGACAGTGGGAGGTGCCCCTGCCATGGGTGGGGTTTAAGGTCCCTTCCAACACAAACCATTCTGTGACAATAAACTTCCATGCTTTCCCCCTCTGCATTCCCCTGGTTTCCTATTTGCTTACTTTGTGGGGTTGCCTGCAACAACCTAAACATGGGCAGCTTGCAGATCTCCTGCAGCACCACTCCTGCCCTGCCTCTGCCATACCAGAACAGACATCATTGATTGTCTCCTTTGCTCTTTGAACAGTGAAACAACTCCACAAGTCCCTGGTTCAGTAATGCATGAGGATTTGGGAGCCAGCAAAGGGCTTTGCTTGTGTTGGACATGACACAGAAATATTAAAAGTGTTGTTTTATTCCCTGTAAGTGCAATTACCCCTTCAGGGGAGCAACTGCAGTGCTCACAGGAGTTGCTTTGGAATTAAAACCCTTGCAGGGCTCTGACCTACCTTACATGGTCTGGGAAACAAAATCCACTTGAAAATTGCACTGTGTTTCAGAGAGCAAAAACAGGAGACAGGGACTCTTATCATAAAATATTTCAGTAGAATTCACCTTCTGATTCTTTCATGGGCCTGGTCTTTGCTGTTCCTTCCCCTCCCTGTGTTCTGGGCCTTTCTCATTGCTCCCAAGCCAGCCTTGCTTCATCCAAGGCTGGGAGACACATCAGACCATGAAGGGAAGTGAGACCAGCACTGACTCTCCCACCACACACCCACCTCTGGTGACCTCAGCAAGGCCATGGAATCCTGGGGTGGTTTGGGTGGGAAGGGACCTGAATCCCACCCAGTGCCACCCCTGCCATGGCAGGGACACCTCCCACTGTCCCAGGCTGCTCCAAGTTCTGTTCAACCTGGCCTTGGGCACTGCCAGGGATCCAGGGGCAGCCCCAGCTGCTCTGGGCACCCTGTGCCAGGGCCTGCCCACCCTCCCAGGGAACAACAATTCCTTCCTTACATCTCCTCTGAACTGATCTCTTCATTATTGTCCCATTATGCCAAGTTTTGGGTTTTCTCTTTCCCTCTAAAGGGATGGGCTGAGCAGGGAGGGGTTTGTGCCCGCAGCACCCTCAGTCAGTGCTGCCTCAAGGATCTCGTGTGTGGCGTTTGTTCCTTTGTGGGCTTGTTTTGAAGTCGAGGAGCTGACAAGGTAGGCAGATCTGGGGCTGGCAAACCTCTGATCTTGTTCTTGCATCCAGTCAAAAATCAGAGAGGAGACTTATCCTGAGGGATTTGGGTTGGAATCGGAGTGTTTTCCTTGTGAGCCCCGCAGAAATGAAAGGTTTCTGACGAGGGAGGCTGGTTCCAGCTCAACTGAAGTTCAAAGCACTGAGTGGGAGTTGTGCATACTGTGAGCCCTGTGAATACAGGATCCCTGCTTGTGCTTTGACAGCTCATTTCTTATATCCTAGAGGAATGTCACCTGCTTCCCAGGAACGCGGTTTGCCGAAGCTGGAACACCTGCAGTAGATGTGACAGTGAATGGCAGTGTTGTAATAAGTTACAAATGGCTTTTTGATGTGGGCACTGGAGAGCCTCTGCCAAAATGGCAAGAAATATTCTGGAATGGGCTTGGGGGAGGCTTGGAAGGGCAAATCCTGCAGCTGTGTCCATCCCTGGAAGTGTCCAAGGCCAGGCTGGATGGGGCTTGGAGCAGCCTGGCATAGTGGCAGGTGTCCCTGGGAGTGGAATGGGATGGACCTTAAGGTCCTTCCCACCCAAACCACACTGGGATTCTGGGATTCAATCAGCTTTTTATCAGCTGGGTAGTGTGGCTGAAAAAAGGCTGTGTGATTCCCTGGGCTGTATCTGTGTGTGGCACTGGTCTGTGCTGGGATTTTCCCTACACCAGTGATGGTAAAATGCAGTTTGGAATTGCAGGTTTTATTTCCCTGCTCCATTTCCCTAAGGTCAATGACAGAAATCATCATTTCATTTCTTTCTGTTGAACCTGCCCTCTCTCCAGCCCATGACCTCGTTCCTGGGTGAAGCCCATCCGTATTTTGGTGCTTCTCCTGTGGCCACCTTGAAATCTAAAGGTCATTCAGACACACTGACCATCACTTCAAGCATTTTGTTTGATGGAGTCAGGTTAAAATGTTTGATTTATCACAGCTGTATGGGGAAAAAAAAAGCTGAAAGATGTTGCTGCTCTTGGCTTTGACTCAGTCTGTTGGGTTTAATGCTTGTGGTTTTAAGGACCTGGTTCATGGCAACATTTGAAAAAGCTGCTGGGTGCTCTGCAGTAATAAAATAAGACAGAAAATTAGTAATTTTCAGGTAATTTGAGGGCTGGTTTAATTGTCTTTTCACTTTTCCATGTGTTTTGAGGTTGGAGAACTTTTTGCTGCCCAGAGCTCTGGGTACCACTGACACAGGGTCTCTGCAGCCACTGTCCCCTGAACACCCAGGAATTCCTCAGCTGGGTGTAATTGCCTGTAATTAGCTGGGCTAAAATTAATCAGGGCCAAAAAAGGAATTGGTTTTGTCTTTCTGTGTCTACCTGTTACTTTCTAAGACCGTGTGTTTGGTTTAAGCACAGCAATTAAAAGAGGAATAATTTAAATCTTTTGTTTGATGAAGATGAAAATAAATCAAGGAAATGCTGCTGATGTGCTGAGTTAAATCAGCATTTACAGCAATAAAGAAGTCCTTGCACTGTTTGATCAACTCATCAGGGCATCAATCATGAGGAACCCACTTGGAATTTTAGCATTTTTATGTTCCACTCTTCAGAACACAAGGAAAGGAGAGGTGTTCCATGGGTTCCTTTCCTTGAGCTTCATCACTGGTCTCATTTTGGGAGTTTTGCCCAAATACAGAGCAAATCCCTATGGCTGGAGCTGGGATGGAGCTCCTGAAGGTGGGGCAGAGCTGGAGTCTCCAGGCTCCCAGTCCCAGCAAATGGGAGTTCATGGGCAGGAATTCCTGGTGTGCCCATGCCCAGCAGAGGCAGAGCTGGGACTCCTACAGGAATCCCTCTGGTTTGCAGACCCCAGGCAGGGATTCCCTTAGGGGATTGTGGAGTGCAGACCTGGATTTCTGTGCTCTTGGACCCTCCCAGGAGATTTTCCTCTCTCCCTTTATTTATGAGTTTTCTCTCATCAATTACTGGGAGTAAATTCATCCATCTCATTTCAGGGGACAGCTTCTGTCTGTTAAAAAATACTTCTTTATTTTTCCCCCTGCAAGGGCAGCCATGCAGGTGCCCACCTTTGTTTCCCACAAGGGTCCTTCACCACTTTAATTCCAGAGGAAAATTGGGTGTGAGACAGCAGAGAATCAGCTTGGCAAGGGATGGAACAGGATGGGGTTTAAAGTCCCTTCCAACCCAAACCATTCTGGAATTCTGTGATTCAAGGAAAACTCTTGGTTCTGTTTAAGAGGGGAAATAAAAGACTTCCCAGGTGCTGAGTTGGGATGTGCTTGCCTCTAAAATTAGCAATTTTGATCAAATTCCTTGAGCTCATTTCTGTGGTGCCCTGAAGAGTGACAAGCAGCCTTAGGAAAAGAAAAGCTGGCTGGGTTTTATTGCAGACACTGCTTTTTTCCTTTTCCTCATGAGGCTGTTTGTCACCAGCCAAAGGAAGAAATGGCAGGCCTTGATTTGTGGGCACCTCTTTGCCTGAATTCCCAGAGGTTTTATTACCTGGGAAAAGGGAGAGGATGGGGAGGGAGGTAAGAGGATCCCTGCGTGGTGCAGGGAACGTCTCAGCCAGCCTGAGGCAGTTGCAGTGCTCACAAAATCCTTCAGGAAGATGAGAGATGTGTTCTTGAATTCCTGCTTGGCACCAGAGTGCTGGTTTGGAGTCTGAAAAACAACAATTCTCTGCCAGGCTGGGCTGGATGGGGCTTGGAGCAACCTGGGATAGGAGAAGGTGTCCCTGTCCATGGCAGGGGGTGGGGTAAGGTGAGCTTTAAAGTCCCTTCCAACCCAAAATAATCCATGAGTCCATGATTTTTCAGCTCTAATGGGATTAAAAGCTGTGGAAAGGTTCTGGGAGGTTTGGTCAAGATTTGGGTCTTCTGCTGTATTTGGTTCCTTCTGTATTTAATGCACAATTTAAAAAATTCCTCTTGTATCCATGAATCAGCCTTGTCATGCAGGGCTGTTCACTGGGGAGCTGGGATTTGTGAGTTATTATTAATGTGTACTTAACAAAATAAAGCACAAATAGGATTTTTTAAAATTAAAACTTCTCTCTTTTAATCATATTTTAAAAGAAATTCAGGTCAAATAGCTTAGCTGGGAAACAATCTGGAGTGCTCTGCAGTGGTCTCTGGTGCTCTAAGGGGGCAAAACCTTTCACAGCTGGGGATGGAGGGTGAAATTTTGGCATTGCAGGAGATGAAATTCCACCTCAGGCAGCAGAATAACAAAGCAGCCATTAATGTGTGCTCTCCTTTAATGTATATCCTGGTGTTTATTACAACATATGCTCTGCACACACAATATTTACAGAGCTGGCAGCTTTTCCAAATGGGGCTTTGGAAAATTCTCCAAATGGGAAAGCAACAAAAGCAAAAAACATCATTTAGCTGTCGTGTTGGCTAAAACACACTTGATTGGCAAACAGAGGTAGGGTTTGCCAGGGAAAACCAGCCCAGGCTCTGAAGGTTGGTGCTGCCTGCCAGCAAGAGAAAAAGGAGGGTTAAGGGGAGCAGAGAATCAAGATGAGACAAAATATTCCCTCAGCTTTTAGAACTGCTTCAAATTACTATCAGCAAGTTTTCCACACAAGCTGTGGCTGCCCCTGGATCCCTGGAAGTGCCCAGGGCCAGGCTGGACAGGGTTTGGAGCCTGGGATAGTTGAAGGTGTCCCTGCCCATGGCAGGGCTGGTGGCACCTCCCCAACATGATTTTACCCCTGGAGATGGAAAATTTAAAACAGCATTATTGTAGTTGATGGGCTTTGAGGTCCCTTCCACCCCAAACCACTCCATGATTCTCTGTTCCCCTTCACCCTCCTTTTTCTCTGAGCTGGTTTGCTGCACTGAAAAGCATCCTGGGGCTTGTACCAAAAGATCTGGAGATGTCTGTGGAGTATTAGAGCATCAGTGAAACCTGGAACTGTTGGAGGCTGCTGCCTCTGGCTCCTCATTGCTGCCAAGGCAGCTCTTGCTCACTTCAGTTCTTCCTGTGCCTCCCACTGGCAAGCCCAGCAGGAGTTCTGGCAATGGAAAACCAGCAAAATAACAAAATGTGAGGGCTCAGGAATTTGTGTTTCATCAATAATGGTGCAAAACCAAACCCCCAGAGAAGGGCTGCCTACGCAGGATCTCCTAATTTCCCTCTCCTTTAAAGGATGTGTGCAGCTCCAGCTCTGACTTTTAAGAATCTGCACACACAAATTGGGAAAGATGAACTGGTAATTGTGGTTGCTAATGTGCCACTTAGATGTGGATTGATTGCATCACTTCACAACCACCCCGCCTTGGTTTTTACTTCTTTTTTTTTCTGTCAGGGAGAGCTATTGCATGGAATTAGTGTTTGGTAGGAATGGAACTCCCTGCTTTTCTCCTTAAATTGTGATTTGTCATCAGCTGGAGCAGGCAGAGCTCTTGGGGTTTGGGAATTGCTCTGTGTGAAACTTGTGTCTCCTATTGCCCCTCATACTTCCATGGCTTCTCTTTCCAGGATACCTCCTGCCTTCCAGGCTCAATCATCAAAAATGTTCCTTGTGGTGATGTTTTCTGTGTCTGAACTTGGCAGAGCAGCTATTTTGCAAATCCAACTCCCATCCTTTCTCACTTGGTGCTGTGACAGAGGTTCAAGTCTGTCACAGACACGTGGTTCCCATCATTGGGACTGTGGTGGGAATTACAGCTCCATAAAAGTGGGAAAGAAAAACCCAGAGGAAAAGCTGCAGCTCCCCATACCACTTTGTGCTGTGGTTTATTTGATGTGGTGGTGTTCAGTCAAGAATTTGATGTTCTTGGAGTTATTTTGGGATCACCTGAATGGTGATTCCCTTGAAAAATGAAGCACTGTCATTGTGTGGGCAGCAGTGGAAGGCACAGGGAAAGAAGGGCTCAAATGCAGCAGCCATGGCTCTGTGTCAGTGGTGGTTTAGTGCTGGCACTGGGCAGGGTTCAAACCCAAACCCTACTCCAAACTCTGCCCCTGGCCCTTTTTCCCCTCCTCAGGCCCCAAATCTCCCTCATGTTTTGATGCTTTCCTGTCTCATAGCTGCTGTGTGGAAATACTCCCAGACAGCAGAACCATTGCAGAGATCACCCTGCAGCCTAAAACTTCATTTTTTCCTGCTCTTCCCTGGATAGGGAAGTGCAAAGCCTGTCAGGACCCTTTCCTTAAGAGCAGCTTTTAACCGAAGCCCCCTCAAACTGCACGAATTCATCTTTGCTTTTCACCCTCCACTATCAGCACTGTTTCCTGTCCTGCAGGGCTGTGCTGCAGGATTAGCTGGGGGATCAGTGACTCTCTAAGTGCCAGGGGAATCATGGCAAATTGGAGTGTGCCTGAAAAGCCACGTTCCACCTCTGAGCAGGGCTTGGAGAGTGCTGCATTAACCTCTGAGTGGTGGAGGGCAGTCTGGAAAAACAGCTCCCTGTGTGGCCATGTGCTCTTTTTTTCATTGCTATAATTTCCCTCGGCTCCAAATAGGCTCTATAAGTCAAAAAACTTAGTTATCCTGGTTCCTCATTGATAATCCAAAGAGCTTGGCTCTGGGAGGTAAAGAATTTGGCACTGGTATCATTTAAAGTGAGAGCTGGGTGTGATTAGACCCGTCACACTATGAGCAAGGGCTGTGCCTGAGGCCTCAGAAAGGATCCCAAGCTCTCAAATCCATTCCTCTGGCTGAATTTTTCTCGAAGTTTGCCTTGAGGAGAAGCTGCTGTGTTGAGTTTTAACTTGTTTTTTATTAGGGTCAGAATTAAATGTGTGAGATGGTATTTCTTGTTTGGACTTAGATGTTTATTCTTATCTATGTTACAGTCTCACAAACTGTGAGTTCTACAGCACTTCCCTCTAACAAACTAAAAATGGAGTTATATTTCTTTCTTTAAAAGGCTTTTTAAGGATAAACTGTTTAATTAAGAAATGACACCTGAATTATTTTTACTTTTAACTCAATAACCAACCACCCATGGCCTGCAATGTGGACTTCTTTATCCAGTTACACAAAACCACCCAAACCCATGGAGAAGAAGGTGAAGAAGAAGGATCAGCCTCTGCCCCAAAACCTCCATCTTGTTTACATATATTACTATATACTAAAACCTTTACGTTTTTTACTTTGTGATATCACACACTTCTATTCAAACTCCACACCCACAATCCCAGATTATGGTAAGAATTCAATTCTACCATTCATTCAGATAGAACTGAATTCTATTATTCAATTTTGGAAGCCTTTTCCATGGCCTCAGGTCAAATG
>JAWWEY010000114.1:3501126-3511472 GCA_035582745.1 Loriotus luctuosus
TTCTTATCTCATTTGCTTCTCCTGTGTTGTGCTCACATGTGGAATGTGTTTGGAGATTGTTTCATTGGATTCTGCTGTGAATTGTTTTGATTCAATGGCCAATTAGGGCCAAGCTGTGTCAGGACTCTGGAAAGAGTCACAAGTTTTCATTACTATCTTTTAGCCTTCTGTAAGTATCCTTTCTGTATTCTTTAGTATAGTATAGTTTAGTATTCTTTGATATAATATAGTATCATAAAGTAATGATTGTTTCATTGTTAATGACTGAATCATTGTTTTGATTCAATGGCCAATCAGGGCCAAGCTGTGTTGGGACTCTGAAGAGAGTCACAAGTTTTCATTATTATCTTTTTAGCATTCTGTAAGTATCCTTTCTGTATTCATTAGTATAGTTTAGTATAATATTCTTTGATATAATATGGGATCATAAAGTAATAAATTAGCCCTCTGAGAACATGGAGTCACATTCATCATTCCTCCCTGCAAATACAATAATCCTGCCTGGGATCTGGGCCCTCTACAGCCACCAGTTTTACCCAGGTCAGGAGAGCTCTTCCTCCCACACATCATTGACAGTTCTCTGTACTGAATCTCCCCTGCCATTTCCTCCCTCCAGCCCCTGAGCTCAGAGCCAGCCTGGGCACCTCACTGCTCCAGCCTTTTCCCAGATTATTCAATAATTACAATGAGCAGCAAAGAGACACCCACTGAACTCCACTGACATCAGCTGTTTCCTCCCTCCCTTTCATCACTCATTGACTCGTGCAAGGACCTTCTCTCCCACAGATCTCTGTTTTGATTCTTTCTTAAGGAACTTTGACAAAGAACTTTGCTGGAGGAGCTTTGACAATGAGCCCATGTCAGCCCTGCTGCCAGAGCTCTCTGATTGCTGTAGGATCATGAGGCAGGACTGCCCTTACACAAGACAGGCTGGCCCTTTCTTCTAATTTAATGCCTTATTACAGTTTCTGTTGATTTTTTCTGTACAGATCTCAGGTTCTAAATCTGCACCTCTCCAAACCTTCTCCAGAATCCCTTGGAAAGCAGCAGCACACTCACCACTCAGTCCCCAGACACTGGAGCAATCTGCAGCAAAGTCACACAGAACAATCCCTTTACAACTCAGAAGAGCCAAGGCCAGTCCTGATAAACCCTCACAATTCACTGTCTGCTCCACAATCTCTTCCCAGACCCCAGAGCACAGGTCTGCAGCCCTTTAACCACCTCCTTTCCCTGCTGCTGCTCAGCCCCTGGCACCACAGAGCTGCCCATCCCTCTGCAGGGGAGCTGGGGAGCACCCAGAGTGTTCAGGAAGCAGAAAAGTGGCACAAACGCTCCTGGAAGGATGCTGGCAAACCCATGTAGTCCCACCCTAGGTTTATTCAAGCATTGAGACTTTTACCAGTCAGATCAACCTTGCACATGGCTTTCAGCACCCTCAGCTACCAGGGAAACACACAGAGATCTGACAACCCAGAGAAAAAGCAAAGAGCTGCTCATTATCCTTAACTACTGCAGAAATGGGATGTTTCCTTACACTTGCACACTGCTTTAAGGGTTGGCCCTTAATGGTTTTCCAATGGGGGTCATTCCTACCCTAGAACATCACAGAGATCACAGAGTCACAGGTGGCTTTGGGTTGGAAGGAACTTTAAACCCATCCAGTGCCACCCCCTGCCATGGGCAGGGACATTTTCCACTGTCCCAGGTGGCTCCAAGCCCCATCCAGCCTGACCTTGGGCACTGCCAGGGATTGAGGGACAGCCACAGCTGTTCTGGGCACCCTGTGCCAGGGCCTGCCCACCCTCCCAGGGAACAATTCCTAATTCCCAATACCCCATCCTAGCAAACAACCAAGTGTGTATTTTGCTGCTCTGTTCCACAAGCTCTTCTAAGAGTTATTTCAAGTTCAGCCAGATAATGAATGAGCAGCAAGAGTCCAGGAAGTACAGCAAACAGCAGCTCTGTGTGAGCTCAAGCAGACTCTTTAATCCTGGTCTAAACACATCTGGAATCAATATTCCAATTCCAAGGGCAGCAAAACAAACAAACAGGAACGTGCCTCTGGGTCAGATGCCAGGGACAGCACTTGGGACACAGAGCACCTACAGCCCTGCAGGGAGATCCAATCCACAATTCCCCTGTGTTCATTATCCCAGTGCTGCACTCCAGCTTTTAGGTCAGACCCCTCAGCCAGGGCTGTTCCTGCTCCCACAGAGCTTGGCCTACACTCCCCCCTTCTGGCTGCACCTCAGCATAGGAAAATTCTTGCAGATTGGATTAAAACCTCTTCCAGTGGTTTCATAACACAATTTTATGCTAAACAGAACAAACAGAATTGGCTTTTTAAAAAACTGCTACAATTCTTCTCTATTGAAATAATGCAGGCCCTTTACTGAAGGCAGAGCTCAGTGACACTCACTTCACTTTCATCTCCTCTCTCACAATTTAATTATTCAGAACTTTACAATTCCCCAGAGACCAACAAAGCACATTAAGCAGCTCTGCCTCAGATCAATGAGGAGATTAAATGAAGTACCAATTTGACAGAAGTAAATTGAGGCACAAGAAGCCCTTTTGTCTTGTCTGAAGACAACAAAACAGAATCCTGGGGAAGGGTCCCTATTCCCAGGGCAGCAGCTCTCCCACACGTGCCAAGAGGGAGATGCCAGGGCATTTTATGGCTCTGAATATTAACCAGGTACAATCCCCTGTGAATATAATATATTCAGGGTTATGAACAGGGTTATTTCACAGCAGAGTGAAACCTGAATGGGTGTGATCCCACAGTCACAGGTGGGAACTCACTGCCCTGCCCCTGCAAGTTCCATTTGGTGCTATTAACAGCTGTACCCTCGTTAGGATGCTTAATTACAGCCATCTACAGCCCACAGAGCTGTGTTAGTGTCACATTCACACTTTCTGAAAAAATCCCTTTGCCTAGGATTTTTCTCCTGAGAAGTCTCAGAGAAAAAAATGAAAACAATAATTATCTCATTTGCTTCTCCTGTGTTGTGCTCATGTGGAATGTGTTTGGAGATTGTTTACCCACAGGTGATTTTTAAATTAGATTCTGCTGTGAGTTGTTTTGACTCATGGGCCAATCACTGCCAAGCTGTGTTGGGACTCTGGAAAGAGTCACAAGTTTTCATTATTATCATTTTAGTATTCTGTCTGTATCCTTTCTGCATTCTTTAGTATAGTATAGTTTAGTATTATATATTATATTATATTACATTATATTACATTATATTACATTATATTACATTATATTATATTACATTATATTATATTATATTATATTATATTATATTATATTATATTATATTATATTATATTGCATTACATTGCATTATATTGCATTACATTGCATTATATTGCATTACATTGCATTATATTGCATTACATTTCTTTAATAATATTATTCTTTAATAAATTAGCCTTTAGTATAGTACAGTTTAGTTTAGTATTCTTTAATATAATATAGTATCATAAAATAATAAATTATCCTTCTGAGAACATGGAGTCAGATTCATCATTCCTCCCTGCCATGAGGGTCCCCACAAATACAATCATTTAGGGTTTCAGCACGGGCTGAGGGCTCAGCCCAAAGCTCTGCTGAGGTGCAAGGTGTGGTTACACTGCAGCCTCACACCTTCCCACTGCCTGCAGTGACTGTGGCACAGAAAGCAGCTGCAGGACACCAAGTCCCAGCCCCAAATGTGGCCCCAAATGTGGCCCTTCAGGGCAGCATCAAACCTCAGCCCCTGCCACAGGCTCCTGCAGTGCTGGATGAGCTGAATTTTCCTTTCCTCAGTGGCTGCCCCTCTCAGAGGGTTTATTCCTGCACCAAGCACTCCCAGCACTGAGCACTTCCAGCCAAGCAGAGCTGTGCTTTGCAGCAAAAACAAACCTGATGGCTCCCTGAGCAGCCTGCACCTGCCACTCCTGATCTGTGCAACAGCAGCAGCAAAAGGAGGAGTGGCCTTAGCTTTGTTCCTTCTGGGAGGAAGGAACAAAACAGGGAAGAAAAACAAGAAAAAATTAAATAAAATAAGAATAGAAGTGTGTGTTTGGCCTTGAATCACAGCCAGGGAGGGATCTGCAGCTGAAGCCTGGAAAGAGTCACCCACCTCATACCACTGGGACATGGAACACTCCAGATCCAGCCCAACCCCTGCAGCAGTTTCTCTCTAAAGGAATGTGTGGAGGACACACCAATTATTCCCCAATTTCTTTGATGGCCAAGTGTGATATTGCACACAGGGATTTGAAACTGTCTCTTTAAATCAGTTCCCACTTGTGTCAATAAACTTCTGGAAGTAGTTCCACACAACCCCCAGTGCTGTTCTGCAGCTCCTTCCAAAAAGCAGGACTTGGACATTTTGACCACACATTTTAAAAAGCTCTCAATTTTCCTACTCCCTTCTCCTTTAATTAAATTTAATGTGAGAGCTGTTGGCTTGTTACTGTCCCTGAAAACATCATTCTCTGATGAAATAAATATTAAAATATTAAATAAAATATTAAATAAAATATTAAATAAAATATTAAAATGAAATAAAAATAAATGAAATAAAAAATAAAATAAAATATTTCAAACAGCTGCTGTCTCTGGATCTACTGGTCCATCTGGCCTTGCTAATCTCAGCCTAGGAGTGAAGACAAACAACAACCTGGACGCAATGAAGTCTCCCTGGCCTGAAAAGCAGCAGATCTCAAACATTATTTCTCTGTGGGTGCAGGAACTCACCAATCAGATTGAGAGAGGAGTTCTCAGCTTTCTCAAAGGCAACTTGGCTGTTTCCAAGAACCAAGCCAACCTCGATCTGCAAAGGGAAGGGAAAGAAATAATTACATTAATTACCATCAGACAGTTTCAGATTGTTCCAGGTATCTCCAAGAACATCTCAGAAGGCAGGGAAAAGCAGCAAAATCTCCACTTCCTGAGAAGAATGAAAAATACCAACCCCTCCTCTAAAACAAACACTACTGAATGGAAAAGCTCACAAGGTACAACAACCTGGCTTTTAGAAGTTCTTGGTTTAGTTCAAGCCCAACTATTTTATTTCAGCAAGTAAAGGAGAAAATAAAATCATGTCCTTTCTACAGAAGGAAAAATCAAAACTGGACATATCTGGAAGAGAGGCTGTTTCTATGAATTAGTACTTAAAAACCAAAAATCTCAAGAGAGGCTGTTTCTATGAATTAGTACTTAAAAACCAAAAATCTCAAAAGAGGCTGTTTCCATGAATTAGTACTTAAAGACCAAAATTCCTGTATCCTCCCCAGCTCTGCAGTTTAGTGGAGGCTGCACTGAACTGCAGACAAGGCTCTTTGTCCCCTCTGATGAGGCAGATGTGTGACTTCTCCAAAGGCAGGTCACCCAAACTGCCCTTGGTGGCATTATCTGGTAGGACCTGCAGCTCTGCAGTCCCCAGGGAAGGCACAGCAGTTCCTGGGAGCCCACCTTCTGCTTTTTGCTTGTTCCAGACTCCCCTTTGAGAATGCTGGGGTCCATGGCTTCCATGTCCTTCACCAACAGCCCAAACAGCTTGTCATTAAAGCTGAACACCAGCTGTGGAAAGGGAAAACAAATCTCATTAAAAAAAAAAATTAAAAAGGATTTTGACAAGACTAGTAAGATTTGAAAGGAGAGAGGCCTGAAGACTGAGTTAACCACCCAGCAGCTCCCTGTAAAACTCTGGATTCACAGAAATCCCTGCAAAGCTCTCAGTCTGGAGTGCTGACCATGTGCTTTCCCTGCCCCAATATCAGAGTAACAGACCTAAAGTCACAGAACTCAAAGTCAGCTGGAGAAACTCAAAGAAAAATCCTCCTTCCAAGAAAATCATCTATTCCCCCCTCCCCTTCTCCCCAGCTCAGTGTTCTGTATCATCTGATGACATTTCCCTCTCACTTCAATAATTGGTGCTAGTCATGGAGAACAATTTAGCTCAAAACTTTCAGATATTTTCCATTTCAGCTTGACAAGGACACTCCAGGAACAGTGCTAATGAGAGACAGAATGAGTGTGATGAGAAGTAGGGTCCATCCCACAGAAAAGCAGGCTGGGTCTGCAGCCTTGCCTCCCTTTCCTTGAGTTTCTATTTCCAACTGGCATAAGACTCACACCCTGCAAGGTGTAAATGCTATGAGAGACCAACCTTGACCTGTTTTGAGAGCAAGGCAAAGCAGAGGCAGTCACACAAGGCTGTGCAGGGGCTGAAGTCCCTCTGCTGCAGACCCCTGCAGGCTCAATTACAGGGACATCAGCTTTCCAAGGTCCCCAAGGTAAATATTTCATGCCTGTTTCACTGCTGAAGTCCCCAGAGCAGCAATAAATCATGGAATCCCAGAATAGTTCAGGCTGGAAAGGGCCCTAAAGCTCATCCAGTGCCACCCCTGCCATAGCAGGGACACCTTCCAGCACACCAGGCTGCTCCAAGCCCTGTCCAGCCTGGCCTGGGACACTTCCAGAATAATAAAATACTCTGCACTTGGGAGGTGCCACTGAGAATGAATTAAACCTGGTGGTTGTCTTGATCTTATACAGAAGGAGGCAAAAGTGACTTCCTAAAATATTCCAGGAGTTGCTATGCTCACATCCAACCAGACACAACACAGAGAGACCCAAACTCTCCCAAACCTTGGGATTTTCCTCACAGATTTGGGATAGGGCAGACTCTAAACCCCTCTGGCCATGCTCTCTGTGAAAGTCACAAAGGTTTTACTGTTCATAAAGACATCCTTGTGCAGGCTGGCCTAGAACAGAGACTGGAGGAGCTAAAGAATAAAGCAGGGATTTATTAAAAGGACTCAATGGACCCACCTTGGGCAGCACAAGAGCCCAGCCAGGGCTACACCCAAGATGAACCAAAATGGACCACGGGGTAATGGGGTCTCTCACTTTTATAAGTTTGGGTCCATTTGCATCTTGCAGTTCATTGTCCAATTCCAGCTCCAGCCCATGCAGTCCCATCCTTGTTTTTCTCTCTTCAGCCCACATTGTTTGTGCTCTTGGGCTGAGATTTGGATCATTTGTCCTTGGTCCCCAGCTAGAGAAGGAATTGTTTTGTCTCCCTACTCTGTGAAGAGAACCCACCATCCCCTAATATGAAGCCCAGACCCACACACTAAAGCAGCACAGAACCTGAAAAATACAAAAACTAAAACCTGAGGCATCACTTCACATAAGAAACAACTCCTGTCCCTCACCCAGCCTTTGCAGAGCTCCTGGCACCCTCAGATGGTCCCTCAAAGGCCCAGAGCACAGCTCACCTGCTGGCCCACGGAGAAGGCCTGGCTGTTGAACTGCTGGATGAACTCTGCAGCCATCTTGTCTGTGTCATAGGGGTTGGAGTCAATGTTCTTCTTCTGCAGGAAGTCAATCTCGATGGTCATGGTGCCAATGCACTGCTTGGTCTTGTCAAAAGTGTATAAGGAAACTGAAAAAAAAACCAAGAAACAGCACATTTAAGGACAGCAAGGTCCCCCCAGTGTATTAAATATGTTTGGCAACACACACTCTTCCCTTGAGAATTTCACTTGGTAAAACTGAATATATTATTTCTGCTAGAGACCCTTATTTCTCTTAACCCATGTTCAACTAAAAGGTTAAAAATACAGTAAAATTTTCACTGGAAAGTCTCATTTTTCACTGAAAATGCCTGCATTGCTCTAAAAACTCTTAATAAACCTTTAAAACAGCTCAAACACCACATAGACTTTGGGGGATGAGGACAGTGAAAGCAAATCAAGATGTGCTATGGTCCCACATGGCTGTATCTCCACCCAAGGGTTTGGACACATCTCCAGGAAGCCCAAAAGCAACTTTAAGGGTTGCCTTGCCCAAAGGCAGCGACCAGAGGCCATCACTGGGTTTCTGTGACAAGGTTGCTGAGCTGTTCTCCAGATGAGGCAGCAGAAAGTGAATTACTGCACATTCAAATGCAGCAATGCCATCTGTCAGCCCAAAACAAAGCACACCCCTGACACTGAGGAAACAGCCCCTACCCCAGAGGTGTCCTTGGGCCCACGCTGACATTTCCAGGTTTCCCTCAGTGATGCAGAATCCCCTGAACAGGAAGCCAAGGGGCAGGGAAGGCACTGCACAGCCACTGCCACCCTGATCCCACAGGCACAGCACGTGGGAAAAACAAGAGCCCACTCAGGGTGCAAAGAGGATGAAGAGGATGAAGAGGATGGAAAGGAACGAGCAGCACAACCCACAGCTCCAGGAACTGCCCAGCATGGTGCCCCAAGGGCAGGACAAACAGACAGGCCCAGCAATGCAGAAAGCAGCCCAATGATTCTCCAGAAGAGTGAGGAACATTAAAGGTTTGCTTTGAATCTGGAGAGCAAAGAGCAGCAAGGATGAAGTAGGAGGAGGGGAACGTGGGAAAGGCTCTTCACTCCATCTGTGATTTCCTGTCCAGGCCCTGGCAGCAGAATGGCTCCAGAACAAACCTGCAGATGCTGAGGTTGATGGCAAAACAAGCCCCCAGGATTGTTCACATGAAGGGAACAAGGACAGCCTGTCCCTGCTGAAGGTGTGACCAGAACACACAGCACACCCCAAACATCCTCCCTGGGAGGAGCTGCCACAGACAGATCTTCAGCAAACAGGGATAAAGATGAAAGCACCACTCCTGATCTGCTGCACTGAGTTCTTTCAAAAGCAGCAGGGTGATTTGGGCCTGCAAACAAACACCAGGAGCTCCTCTCACCTCACAGGTCACCTCTGAGCAGTTTCCTTTTCCTTGCTGAACCTCATGGCTCTGTCAAATAAAAGTTTCTGGAATATCAGTCCCTGGATTTGGTCACACCACAGGCCTGAGGTGTCAGCCGCCCTTACAGCCAGGCCTGAGTGCTGAGGGGCTGCAGCAAACCCAGCAGAGCACAGCACCAGCTCCAAGAGCCTGGAATGCCCCAGAGAGAGGCTGGGAATGCAGCAGGGACCTCCCTGGGGTGGGAAGGCACAGCCTGCCCTGGCTCCAGCTGAGCATCTCTGCTGGGAACACAGGAGCTGGTGCAGCTGGAGTGCACAGAAGGCAGGACAGACACATCCATCAGGGCACTGTGCCTTCCCACCAGCAAAATCACTCACCTGGAAAACCTTTACTGCATCATCAGGGGCTCAGCAGGACTCATCACTGCTGCACAGAGCTGTGGGCTGCATTTACACTGACATTTCAAACACAGCTTCCACATTATCAGGGGACCAGGACAAAGCAGGAGCCCTGGGAAATCACTGGCTTTGTGAACATTCTCCCTACCTGCAAAATGTTTTTACAAATCCCTTCCACCCAGCACGGAGTCAGATGACATTTAGTCACTGTGCACAGAATCACTGCATTATTTTTGTTAACACAGGCTCCCACGTAGCTGGGAGGTTTTACAGCAAAGCCCAGGACAAGGACAGTCACAAACTGCTCTAAAAGCTGATCACACAGAATATCAGTGCTTCTTTCCCCAAAAGACCTGAGAACTGAAAAGCATTGTGAGTGAGTTGGCACATGATCAGCCAAACAAGGGTGAGAAACAAATTAATTTATGACAAATTAATTTATGAATTCATTTCCCCTGTTATAGGTCCTTCTTCAGTTAAAACAAGACCAGCAGGCAAAAAAAAATCACAGATTAACAGAATCATCAGATTGGAAAAGGCCTCCAGGATCAACTATCAACCCAGCACCAGCACCATGGTCAGCACTAAATAATGTCCTCAAGTGCCACCTTCACCAGTTCTTCAAACATTCCCAGGGATGGTGACTCCACCACTGTCCTGGGCAGCCTGTTCCAAGCCTTTACAACCCATTCTGTGAAGAGATTTTCCTTAATATCCAACCTACACGTCCTCTGGCACAACCTGAGACTGTTTCCTTTCATCCTGTCCCTTTTCTCCTGGGAGAAGAGACCAAGCTCCTTGCAGGTCACTGTATGGAGCAGGAAGGTCTCCCCAAGGTTCAGATCCTGGTCTGTGGGACATCCAGAGAGGCAGAGACACCCACCCCAGCTGTCCCTACAAACACATCAGAGTATGATCTGTGCTCATGGAGCTGCTGAGACCACAGGAGCTGGGAAAACAACCAGCCAGGAGGGAGCTGCTCCAGGAGCACCCACACCCACAGTGTCTGAGGCTGGAAATGGGGATGTGAATTCTATCACCACCTGTCAGAGGTGGGGCAGGTACCTGCTGTTCATTGGTCAGTTTTGTTTATCTCTTCCACAACTCATCCTCCCTCCAGGAGATCTCTTCTGTTCATGGGCCATTAATTATTAATTATCTTCTGTCCATGGCCAGTGAGTGTCCCTGCATGGCTGATCAAATTCCATCATCCCAT
>JAWWEY010000114.1:3528904-3538970 GCA_035582745.1 Loriotus luctuosus
ATCATAAAATAATAAATCAGCCTTCTGAAACATGGAGTCAGATCCTCGTCTCTTCCCTCATCCTCAGACCCCTGTGAGCACAGTCACACTGTGGTTCTAAATAATTTTAAAAATTAACTAAGGAAGTTTAGTAGCTTGCAGAGGGTTTTTCTGGACATGTCAAAAAAACACTGAATAAAGCTTCCATATTTCTGCAGCCACAAGAGGAAATCAACCTAGAAGGAACTTTCTGGACCAGCAGGCCTGGCCAGACAGGCCCTTCCAGACCTCCTGGCTGTGCCAGGATAAGCTGCTGTCCCTGGAACACACAGCCCTGCTCAGGCCTGGCCATTCCACCTGCTCCCCATGACCTCTATTTGTTTGCTGGAAGCTTTTATTCTCTTCAGAAAGGAGCTGCATTCTCTCTCGACAACAAACTCAGAAATACCAATTTTCTTCTCCTAATAAAGAGGAGTGCATCGAGAAGCTCAAATCTCAGAAGTAATATTCACATTTTTGACAAAGGCAGGGAACACTGAGTGAGCTGCCACCAAGGCAGCCTCAGCACAGCATCCAGGCATGCCAGGGTGAGATGGATCCCTCCTTCCCACACCCCCTGAGCCACTCCCACGCTGTGAATCACCCCCCTGTGATCGTGCTGCAGCACAGAAACCCAAACAGCTCCCGGGAGGAGAGAGGGAAGAGCTCCCATCAGCTCCTCCTGCATCAGCCAGGGCTGGAAATGAAACAGGGTGTCACCATCATATTTTCTGAAAAATCTCTTTGCCCAGGCTTTCTCTCCTGGGAAGCTGAGAAGCCTCAGAGAAAAAGGAAAACAATATTATCCTATTTGCTTCTCCTGTGTTTTGCTGCTTTGGAATGTGGTTTGGAGATTGTTTCATTGGTTCCACGTGAATTGTTTTTACTTATTGGCCAATCAGGGGCCAAGCTGTGTCAGATGAGTTTTTCATCAGTATCTTTCAGCCTTCTGTCTGTATCCTTTCTCTGTTCTTTAGTACAGTTTAGTATAGAATTTTTTAATATAATATAGTAATATAAAATAATAAATTAGCCTTGTAAGAACATAGATTCATCATTCATTCCTCCCTTCCTCAGGGGTCTCAGAAAATACAACACAGGGAATGTTCCCCTGCATTGTCTGCCTGTGGCAGGGGTAACATCCCTGCCTGGGAAAAGCTCTCCCCCAGCACAGACAGGAGCAGGAGACAGGAAAGTTTCAGCTTTCATATTTTCCAGATTCTGCACTGCATTAGTATACAACTCTGAACTTCATATAAAGTGTTAGCAAGTTCACAGTTTAGTTGGACAAAACAATCTTTTTCTAGCCCAAGAAGGCCCAAAAAGTACAAACAACAGTGAATTGAGGAGAGCAAATTGGGAAGATGGGTCTGAATAAGCTGAAGCTGTAATTGGACAATTAACCCCAATATGGAAATGGACCAAAACTTATAAAAGTATGAAAACTCATGACTCTGAGTCCATCTTGGGTGGAGTCACAGCCAGGCTGCCCAAGGTGTATCTTGTGAAGGTCTCCTAATAAATCCCTACTTTATTCCTTTACCACTGTCCAGCCTCTGCTCCAGGGAGCCTCTCAAGGCACCAGCCAGACACTCAGCACTGAGCACTCTTTATCAAACACTCAACACATTGCCCAGTTTCTGTCTCTGAGAGCAGCCCTGCACTCCCTGGGTCTGAATGTGGCAATTACTGCCTGTCCTGGCACTCCAGAGCCACTTTATCAGGGCAGAAGGGCCTCTCCCACAATTAAAGGATCCTGGGTTTTACTGCTGCTTCCCTTTGTTTGCAAAGTTGAAATGAACTCAGGTCTGCAGGGGCAGCTCTGTCACTCCTGTGTTGTTTACCTGCAGTTACCAGGTGCTCACAGCTTTGGGAACCCAGCTCTGCTATTGCCAGTATTTGCCAACATCACACAAGAAAGACAATTTACAGTCCCAAGAACAGAGTTCCAAGTGCTTGCCTGATCCAACAGAGCAGAACAAACAAGAGTGCTGAAGGAGAGCTTCTCCAAGCAGAGCATCTACAGATTTACACAGGTTGCTCTGCCCAGAGATGTCCTTCTCCAGATCAGTTTTTCACAGCATGATCAGTGATTTTAGGAAATGCACCTAAAGCTGCTGTGCCACAGCACAGGGAGCTGCTCTCTGCCAGCTCAGCAGGAACAGCAGCTCCACTTTCCTATTAAGCAATAATGACCCAGGATATGCCCAGTTTAATTAACACATCCATTTTTTGAGTGGATGTTGCCTCACATTCCTTCCTCAAGCCAGGATGATCAACAATTTAATTACAGGGAACTGTTGCTTGTTGTGTTGCATCTAAACATCTTTAAAAAATGCCAAGGGAATGAACCAGAGTAAGTTGAGGTCCTGGGATGCAGGTCACAGGATTTTGCCACATGAGCAGTGAGGACACCTCATGGATGCAAATTTCATCCCATTTATATTTAGAAAAGTTACCCAGTGACAATGTGAATATCTGTTAATGTTAAAAATATCCCCCTTGGAATTTGCCCTGTGACAGCCCAGGATGCTGCTGTCCCTGGCACTGAACTCCCCAGGACTCTGAGGTACCAAACACCACACAGCCATCAGCAGCTTCAGATGCAGCAGCTTGCAAGTCTTGCTCTATTTTTTACAGAAAAAAGCACATGACACAACTCCAGGGCATCAATTACTCCAGATTTTTTTTTGATAGAAGGTCAGTGCTTTATTGCATCCCAGGAGACCAGAGAAAGGTGTTAAATCTTTTTATCCTTCAAACCTTTGGCCTCCCTGAGGGCAGGATGTGCCTGCACAGGGAGGAGCAGAGCAGCAGGGCCTGAGGAGCTGCACACCCAGCCTTGCTTTATGAGCAGCAGCACAATCAGCTGGCTCAGACACAGCTCCAGGGCACTGCAACAGAAGCTCTTCCATTAATTTTACCAGCTGGGTTTCTTGTTTGGTTTTTTTCTGTTCACAGAACCTTCTCCAACACAGCTCTCCAATTCCCGGGGGTCTGAAAACCTTCTGGAGATGGTCAACATGGGAGTTTCATCACAAAACTCTGGTCTCTGCCAGAGAACCCCCCTGATGTGAGACAGCATCCTGAACACATCGTGCAGAGCCCCCAGGCTGAACTTCAGCCTTCCAAAAGCCACTGCAGCTCCCAAAATCCCTGTCCCACTGCCCAGGGCTGTCACTGCACCAGCTCTCATCCCCTCCTGCAATTGTGAGGGCACCTGAACATTTCCACCAACGCTGGATCAAAAAAGGATCACTCCATGACACAAGGAGCAACATTTTAGTTGTTTTCATGTAAAAGAAAAAGATCACTGCATGACATGGGGACCAACATTTTAGTTGTAAAAAAACGGAATCAATGGTAATTTTATTGCACTGAATCTACATCCTGCCTGGTAGGGAATTCAGCAAAACAGAAGTGGCACTACTTTCTAGCAGCTGCTTTTCTGTGGACTCAAGCAGATCTGCTTTTATGGCAGAATTTCTTCCAAATTCAGTCAGGGTTTATCCTGAGCCTGAATGACCTCTGTGGTCTGAGGCACAGAACCCAGAACAGGAGAGGAAAAGAAAAGATCTTGCTGTGCTCTAGGGGAAAAAAAATCAATTAAAAGTAATACTTACAAAGTTCACGCTTTAAATGATCCTCAAAAAGATTCTCTGACTTTTTTAAAAGACTTTTTCCTATTAAAAAAAAATTATTAGCCAAGTTTAATTATTCTGGCAGGTCCACATAATAGGTGTGACACAGCAGCACCCCAAAAACTGGAGATGGAGAGGCAGCAGTGACACCTCCCTTTGGCAGTGACTTTTTAAGCACAAGATTAGGACACACAGCTTCTGCAACACTGAGCCAAGCAACAAATTAATCAAAGATGACAGGGCCAGATATGCCCACAAACACTCCCATGGTCCTCAGGATTTTATTCTAAATAATTTTAGGGTTTTTAACAAATTATGTGGTTTTATTTTAAATAATTCAGCAAGGCAGAAGTCCTGAAAGCAGGCCACAAGCTGATTTGTGATGATTCCACAAGACAGTTATGAGGTTGCAGAAGTGATTACAGAAACAGAGATTCAAAATAGAGTTTTCTCTCATTTCCCTGAAGCATTGCTAAAAACCCATTTCTTCATATTAGATGCTAGGAAATACTAAAAAAAAACCAAGTGACGATAGCAGGAACAGAACCAGGCTGCAAGAAGGAGCTAAGTTGATTCATAAACCTTTCTTTAGTTGCCTGACAACACCTGCATCTCTGAAGGCTGGTTCCATATGTTATCAGAAATCACCTTCCAGCTTTAACCCATCAACACAAAGCCCAGCCCCCATTATTTCAAATCCCTACCTCCAACCTAAAACCACATTGTCTACATTTTAAGTATTTTTAAATAAGTCAAGCAAATAATAAGCCAAATATTATTAATTGTCTAGTGCTGTTTCAGCATTATATATCATATATATATATTCTATATTACATACATATATAATATAGATTATATATTATATACATTATATATAATGTATAATATATTCTATCTTACATATAATGTATATTATATACATTATATATTATAATATATAATATATTTTAAAATTATAATATATAATTATATTTATATAATATAATATAATTATAATATATTATTATAATACATCATATATCATCTAATAGATGATCTATTTTATATCTATTATATTTATATATATATATATATACATTTAAATGTTAGGAATTGTTCCCTGTGAGGGTGGGCAGGGTGCCCAGAGCAGCTGTGGCTGCCCCTGGATCCCTGGCAGTGCCCAAGGCCAGGTTGGAGCACCCTGGGACAGTGGAAGGTGTCCCTGCCATGCCAGGGGTGGCACTGGGTGGGAAAGCAGCCCCAAAGAGCAGAGGAACAAAAATGGGAGTTTTACACCAGGGACACCCCCTAAAACAGCCATTATTTCTAACCATGAGCTGTTACACAAGTTCAGCTATTAGAAATCTCAAATCCCTCAAGAAAACCACACCAGTGTCTGCTGAGGGATCCACAGGAGCAGCCTGCACACACAGGGGGTGTGAGGAGCAGCTCTGCCCCACGCCAGTCCCATGGAGCTCTCCCCCTGTGCAGACACAGCAGAAATGCAGCTTGTGCTGGATCCACTCACTGGGACAAGGCACAGAAATCACCTGGCATTTCTAGATCCCTTAGGGAACTAATTCCTGATGTAGCTCAAATCAATTAGCCACAGACAGCCCCAGGGAACTTCCAGGGGTTTTCTTGGTACAAGAGGTCCATAACCAGCTCCAGACACAGCAGCCTCCCACCACTCCCTCTCCTGCAGATGCCTCAGTGCTCTGTGTGCCTAATGATCCCCATGCAGAGATACAGAATAAATTATTACAGAAACAGCCATTATTTCTAATCACCATAAACTGTTTTTCCTGTAAACTTCAATCACTGCTAATCACCATCTCTCCCTTGCCATGGAGAGCCCCAGTGCAATTAGGGGAGCACACCTGAAACAGCATCACCCAATTAATCAGATTTGGTTTATCAGTCACCTGAATTATTCAAAATGTTTCAATATTTTGTCTCTCTGGTACATCAGGACAGGCATTCACTTCTCCCTGAGAGACTGTACGTGCACAAATCAAATCACACCAGTCCAGCAAAAGAGATTAAACTCTAAATGGCACTGCAGAACAGATTTGCAGGGCAGGAGGAGTCACTGAAGCTCCTCTTCCCACCTTGCAGGTTGAAGCACCTGTTAAAAATGCTGCCAACAGAACAGCACCTGTGTTCCAGCATCAGCTCACCTGTTGTGCCTGGAGCTCTCACACACCCCCATCCTCCCACCAAGTGTTCTGTGTTTACCCACACACAGCTCTGGGTCACAGCCCAGGCTGCTGCTGCCTGCTCCCCCTGCTCTCAGCCTCCCCAGCACTGCTGGGAGGAGCAGGCAGCTCCCTTGGAAAGCATTTGAAGGATCAGACCCAGCCTGGAGAGTGAGATGGAACACTCAGCTTAAGGATCCTCTCTGCAGCATTAAACAACCTGGTAATTCTGCAACAACTGCATTTGCAGCCAAACCATGAAAACACTGAATACTGAGGAGCTTCCTGGTAACCCAAGGAGAGCATCACTCATCCAAGTGCCAGATTAGGAGGCAACAAAGCATCAATCTTTCCTTTAAATTCACATAAATCCCCCTTTCCTTCGCCAGGCTCCCAAGTTGGTCAAATTTTTCTCCCATTTTTTAGTAGCAGAAAAGCTCAAAGTAGAAGAATAAAGTTGAGGTTGATTTTTCTCCTTCCTCCCCACATCCCCAGTCCCCAATCCCAGCACTCAGCATGCACCAGGCTGTTCCCTGAGGACACAGCTGGGAATCTGTGGGCTCTGGGGCACTGTAGCCAGGTTGGGTTAGGCCCAGGGAGCCTCAGAACCACATCCAGTGTGACTAAAATGATCTCAGCACTGACCAGAGCACTGACCAGAGCTCCTGTTCTGGGTAACAGAAGGCTGAAAAAAACCAGTCAAGGCTCACAGATTTCCCTGGGTAAGTGCAAAGGGTGAGATGAAGAAAAGCATTTGAAGGATCAGACCCAGCCTGGAGAGTGAGATGGAACACTCAGCATTAAACAACCTGGTAATTCTGCAACAACTGCATTTGTAGGCAAATCATGAAAACACTGAATACTGAGGAGCTTCCTGATAACCCAAGGAGAGCATCACTCATCCAAGTGCCAGATTAGCAGGCAGCTAAACATCAATCTTTCCTTTAAATTCACATTTTCTTCACCAAGTTTCCAAGCTGGTCAAATTTTTCTCACGTTTTTTAGTAGTAGAAAAGCTCAAAGTAGAAGAATAATGTTGAGGTTGATCTCTCTCCTTCTTCCACATATCTCTAGTCCCAATTCCAGCACTCAGCACACACCAGGTTGTTCCCTGAGGACACAGCTGGGAATCTGTGGGCTCTGAGGCGCTGCAGCCAGGGAGCCTCAGAACCACATCCAGTGTGACTAAAATGATCTCAGCACTGACCAGAGCACTGAGCTCCTGTTCTGGGCAACAGAATGCTGAAAAAAGCCAGACGAGGCTCACAGATTTCCCTGGGTAAGTGCAAAGGGTGAGATGAAGAAAAGAAGGTGCAAGGAGGAATGTGGAGCAGAGGAAAAGCTGCTAATAAGAGACAGACCACAAAATGTGGGGTTTTTCTCAATTACTCAGCACATTTCAGGGGTGGCCATGGATGCACAGCAGATTCCTCAGCCCTGCTCTGCACCACAGCACTGCACCAGCTGCCCTCCATCCACCAGCCCAGCACAATGAAAAAAGCACTTGGAAAACCAATTCCCCAGCATTTCAACCACTGCATGACTTGGCCAAGAATGAGAAATGTGACTTTCCCAGGCTGACACCCAGCAAAGCATGACTGAGCTCCTGGCAAAGAGCAGAGCAATCCGAACACATCCTGCAGCACCTGGACACCTGAAAAAAAGGGGATGTGCAGGCACCACAAGAAGGGATTTCACATTTTAAAGCCATTCTGGCCACTTGCTGATGTGATCTATCACTAATAAGGGATTTGTTTTTTTAATTAATACAGAATAAAACCACTGCACAACCCTTAAGGTGTTTCCACACAACAAAAGGAGGACCCACGTTATAAAACAGCACAGGAGAAAATCTCCCCATATCCCACAGCACCAAGGGGACACCAGAGCCTCTCAGCACCTTTAGGGCACCCTAAAATCTTGCTGCATACCCCATGGAGACTGGGGCACCCTAGAGGCCCCTCAGGCAATCCCAAAATTCTGCCCCACATCCCACAGCACACAAGGGCTCACACCCTGTCACAGCATCCCTAAAGGTCCTTGTTCACAGGGACAGGGGTCACCAGAGCTTCACAGCACCCCGGGGACCCTAAATCCTGACAGCAGCACGGAAACACCCCTGAGCTTCACTGCACCCTCAGGGGACCCCAAAATCCTGCACCCCAACTACTTAGGGAGCCCTACACTCATCACAGCACCAAGGGGTCGCCACAACCTCTGAGCACCCCCAGAAAACCCCAAAATCCAGCTCTGCACCCCATAAGGCCACTGCAACCTCACAACACCCTCAGGGAACCCTAAATGCTGCCTCACACGCACACGAAGAGGGGTCACCGTCCTCCTGAGGGAACTCCCAGTCCTGTCCCACGCCCCACATTGCCAAGGGGCCACCCGGAACCTGGGGGACCCTAAAATCCTGCCCCACACGGAGACGGGTCACCCTTGCCCCGGCTCCATAAAGAACCCCAGTCCTGTCCCACATGCCACATCACCAAGAGGCCACCTGAGCCTCCGGAAAGCCCCGGGGAACACGGAGAGAGAGATGACCCCCCAGCGCCCCACACCACCGAGGGTCTGCACACCCTCACAGCACCGCCAGGACCCTTCACACCGCTGGGGGCGAGGGGGTCCCCACAGCCTCACAGCGCTGCCGAGGGACACCCCAGGGCTAAACGGCCACTTGGCAGCGGGGCTGCGAGAAGCTCGCAAAGCCGCGGCGGCGCAGGGAGGAGCAGGAGCGGAGGAGGGGGCAGGGGATGGGCGATAGCGGCCGGTCCGTGTCCCCCCCACTTACCCGCCCCGCCATGTTGCCGCAGCGCCGACCGACAGGCCCTGCCCGCGGCCGCCAGGGGGCGGCGCAGCGCAGGCGCCGCGGAGAGCCGGGGCGGGGCCTCGGGGGCGGGGAGGCCACGCCCCCTGCGAGAATCCGCCTTCTCATTGGTCTCTCTGCCCGCCGCTCAAGGCAATGACGGGTGCGTCACGCAACGCCCCGCCCATCGGGCTGGCGGTGAGGGGGCGGGACGTTATGCTGTCAGTCATCAGGAGGACTGCGATGATTGGTCGGCCGGACGGGGTGAGCGGGGCCGAGGGTTCCGGCCCGTCCCGGTATTCCCGGGGATCCGCGGGGTCGGTCCCGGTCTCGGGATGGGCCGAGTCACTAGGCAACCCCTGCTTTAATTATTTAAATTATTTAATTATATTTTAATGTGGTTTTATTAATTAATAATGCTTATAATAATTGTTCATAATTTTGTGGTAATAATATAATAATGATAATATTTACATTATATATTATGTAGCATGTTGTATGTTATAACACATATTATATTACATTACATTATATTATATTGCATTACATTATATTATATTATTGACATGTTATATTATTAACATATTATATTATATTATTAGCATATTATATTATTCACATATTATTTTATGTTATAATATAGGATGCTATATTTTCATGTATAATAAAACAATACGAATTTAATTTTTTAATTGTACGTATTTTTTAAATTTTATTTTGTTTTCTTTTTTTTTATTGATTTTCATTTCATTTTTCATCTGGCTTTGATTCTGTTCCTGCTCCAAAGAGGCTGCACAGCAGCTGTTGTAAACCAGGGATCGTGGTCTCCTTCAATGCCATCTAATGGTTTAACTTTCCCTGACTTCCCTTTCAGCAGCACCTGGCTGACGCTGATGGTTGTTTATATTTGATAACAATCCCGGGTGTGTGAGCCTGAGAGGCAGCAATGGGAGCTCAGAGGTGTCACCCAACCCCTCAAAGGTGTCACAGCCAGGCCTGGCTCCTCCCCATGGTGCTCAGGGCTCCTCCAACCCATCCCTTGTACCCCCCCATTTCTCTTCACAGAGAAAAGCAAGGCACAATTCTTCCCAAGAATATTCTTCTTTTCTGTGCTTGTGTTTGTGCAAAAGTAGAATGTGTGGTGGTGTTTGCAGGGGTCCTAGGACAAGGGAAGAAATGAGAATCTTGACTCCATGTTTCAGAAGGCTGATTTATTATTTTATGATATATACTATATTAAAAGAAAATTATATACTAAAACTATACTAAAAGAATAGAAGAAGGGATTTCATCAGAATGCTAGCAAGGAAAGGAATGGAATGATAAAATCTTGTGACTGACCAGAGTCCAAGACAGCTGGACTGTGATTGGCCATTAATTAAAAACAACCACATGAGACCAATCACAGATGCACCTGTTGC
>JAWWEY010000114.1:3544662-3558021 GCA_035582745.1 Loriotus luctuosus
CCCCTCACGTCTCTCTGTGTGCTCTGATGTCCCTGTCCCTGTCCCCACAGCCCCTCATGCCTCTCTGTGTGCTCTGATGTCCCTGTCCCCACAGCCCCTCATGCCCTCTGTGTGCTCTGATGTCCCTGTCCCTGTCCCCACAGCCCAACGTGGCGTTCCGAGGCGGCGGCCGCTGCTGGGGCAGTGCGGAAGGGGGCGGGAGGCCCACGGACGTGTTCAGCACCGCCCTGCCGGGCTCTGCCTCGCTCTATGGCTGCTACAAATCACAGGTTTGCTTGGTTATTGATTATTTTTATAGCTCTGTAAGAGTTTGGGTTGCTTGTGAACAAAATGGTCAGGAGATGTTTCTAAGGTGGTTCCTTACAGTGGTGAACATAAATCTCAGTGTTTGATGTAACTGTAGTAAATCTTCATTGTTATAACTTTCATCAGAGGGGACAGTGGCTTTTCTAATGCAGTCACTGATGAAGCTGTGGGGATGTTTGTTAAAATGGTATTTCACCATTGTTCTGGTGAAATGTTCATGGTAATTGTTCTTCTGTAGGCAGAGTGAGGCGCAAACAAGTCTTTTAGGAAAACTGGAAAGTGGGTAAGAAGGAGAACCTTAGCTGTTGCCTCAGATATTCCTGTAGTCCAGGAATTCCTACGAACCAGTTCTTAGTCTGATCAACAGAAAGTGCCAGGGCAGTTAAATATGTCAGCTCTCACTTGGAATTTTTGCCTTTTGTAGCCATAAACTTTCACTGAGGTAGAAGACTCAAATGCAAATTCATTCCCAGTACCTTCAAGACCAGACTTGCTACTTCTTCCATCCAGGACTTGGTCACTCTTGGGTCACTCTTGGGTCACTCTTGGGTCACTCTTGGGTCACTCTTGGGTCACTCTTGGGTCACTCTTGGGTCACTCAGGCGGCACTCAGGCGGCACTCAGGCGGCACTCATTGGTCACTCAGGCGGCACTCATTGGTCACGCATTGTTCCATTTTGTCAGACTACTCTGCCCCACAAAGGAGTGTATTGTGAGTCTTTAACATTTAACCCTGCAAAAACACCATTTATTGTTTCACTTACTGAGGCTTAAGAAGGCCTGTTGTGTCTAAACCAAACAGATAAGGTAAAGGTAAAGATGTTCCTTTTCACTTAAGATATAATACCTTTCCTCAAAAAATCAGTTGGCTTTAAGTTTGTTTCAGTACCTTAACACTCTGTAATGATGGGGAGAAAGGGGGTCTAATTCCTAACTCCTGGCAGGGGTCAACCAGTAGAAACTGGAGCAGATGTTTTAGTCTATAATTGTTGCTGGTTTTAAGAACTCTCTAAGTGTAGAGGAAGGGTCAGGTTGAGAAAGGAGACGTTTTTTCTGTGCATGGTGCCCAGGGAAGTTTCCCACAAACCAGGCACACCAAGGAGTGAAAGTGAGAGAATTTAGACACTAAAGTTTGCATAAACCTGCCTGTGTAAGCCACAGTTCCTGCCTACCTAGTGTAGTCACTGAGCTTGTGCAGCCTTAAGTAAAACATGCCACCTGTGGTGATCTCCATCTTTCTTTGCTCATTCCATTACCTGATGGATTTCTTTAGGGTCATGATGGATAGTAAGAAAGCGTTTCTGCTATTGTTTTTAGCTGCTTTTAACTGCCTTTGCAAATTTTTACATTGTAGCAATTTCTATACTAACATAAGGCTCATACCCATAGGGCTGGATTGTATAGCTGAAATTAAGATATAGGGGATTTCTTAGTAGTTTAAAGGAAGCTATTGGGGCTTGAATAGTTGGAATCTCTGAGCTGGGTAAATTTAAAAACACAAAAATTAGAATGTGGTTTAATTGATTATCTATTTCTATATATATATATATTCCTATACCCACCTTTTACTCATGTGTCTGAGTATCATTTTTATATTAATCACTGATGGAATTTTAAAATTACAGATGTTCTGTTCCATATCTAGGCAGAAATCTTGAATTTCAATTGTATTTCCCTCAGCTGTTGTCCATGTGCTGCACAGGTGCTGACACCTGTGGTTTCTTTTTTAATGGGTCCATGCTCTGTGTCCTGTTGGATGCCTTGTGGTTCCATTATTGATCAGGTCTAGAGCAATAATAGCATGAATATTATATACTATAGCTTTAAGTACGGTCAATGTTAAATAGTCAATGTTGTTTTCCTGCTTCCTTAATTACATCCAGGCTGATTCCCCACATTTGAGGTGCTTTGGGAGGTGTTAATGGTCAGGGGTTTCCTTTTACCTTTACTTGTATCCTGTGGCCTTCTGCTACTACTTTATCTCCTATACCTCAGCAATGATATTTACCTTCATCCTCCTCGTGCATCAAAGGATTTTAGAGAGTGTGGATTGTCAGATTCCCATCTAGTTGTATCATTAATAATTTAAATTCTCTTCCATTCTCCTTAAACCATTGTACAATTGGTTTCCTGTTACTGTCTTTGACTGGACAAGAAAGAACAAAAGGATTCATATGTAAGTTTAATATTCAAAAAGGTTAAGGCAATTCAGGGAAACAGGTCACAGGAAGAATCCTAACCAGTGTAAAATTATACCAACATTATAGCAAGTTTGACATCTGGCACTGGCTTTGCAATCCTGCTCTGTGCAATTGTGTTTGTCCAACTGCAGTTGGAATTGCTGCAGTTGGAATTGCTGCTACCCCTTGAGGGCATTCAAGTTCTGTGTGAGACAGGCCTTCTTCCCAGGCACAGTTCATGAAGTTACTTTTTAACTTTCTCAGTCCCAAAGGTCCAGAGGATATGATTTCTCACTTACCTGGTCCTGTAGTTTTTTCAGTCCTAATGGTGCTTCCACGGCTCTAGTCCTTGAAGTTTCCCAGCTGTGTGTGTTGTGAAATGAACCTGGTGTGGTCCTTTCCTGTGTTCCTTTGGTGCCTCATTGTTCCATGGTCTTAGACCAAATCTCGCACATGGATGTCATGAACAGGAAGGTCCAGATCAGTTCAATTTCTGCAGTGAAAGTACTTGTTGGTAGATGACAAAACTCTCCTTGGGGAGATAACATAATTACACAAGTGTTCTTGACCCAGATATTCACAGGATGTGGTTTGTAAGAGACTACCTGATAAGGTCTCCTGTACAGATTTCAAAAGGACTGAGTTTATCTCTAGGTCTGGGTGTTATTCTGACCCTCAACAGTGCTGGTGGCAGCATCTCAGGCCTCTTTGTTTTGTCCTTTGTTCCTTCTATGATACATGGAGGTTTTGATGGCAGGCCTAGCTGGATTGGTGTGACCTCATGCATTCATTGACCAGGTGGTCTTCACTAAATGTATATCCCAATATTTGAAGGGCCCACACCCACTGTTTCCAGTGTGATTTTTAACAGTCCACTGAACTTCCCCAGAGCCTGGTGATCCATACCCACTCCAACAAATGCTTGGATCGGGTTTGTTTGCAGCCTGCTCTGGGCAGGTGTGTTGTTAACCCAACCCTTTGTGTGTCAGGTTTGTTGGGTGCCTGGTTTGGGAATGGCCCCTCCCAGTTCAGCTCTCCCACTGAGACTCTCCAAACCACACACTGCCCTCCCCTTCCCCTCCCTGCTGTGGCACAGTGGAGAGGAGAATTGGAGGCACAAAAGGCAAAGATCACAGGCTGAGCTAAGAACAATTTACTGGGAGCAGTGATGAGAGAAGAAAAGGGAAGGTAACAGCAACAGCACTCATGGAGTGGGCACAGGGAGGGATTCACATGGAAAAGTTTCCAGTTATTCTGGATTGCTCCCTCCAGCATGTTTTATTGACTGAGAGGATCCCCTTCTCCCTGGGAAAGAGCCCCTTTCCCTCACCCCAGGCAGTGAGGTTGGGTGGTCCAGAATAACTTCTGGGTCCCCTTCCCAGCTACTGCAAAAATTAACCCTGTCCTGGCCAGAACCAGGACTCTTTGCTGACAGACCTGTAGGTATTATGTACCTAGGAATGATCTCTTTCAGTAGTGCCTTACCTAACTCCTCAGGCTGGTTGGCTTGGCAGGGAACAGCTTCAGGCCCCCAGGAAGTGTATCAACTGTTACCAATAAGTATTGATACCCATTCTGCCATGGCAATGAGAGAAGTCTATTTGCCAATAATTTCCTGGTGTGTTCCTTTTTTGGCTTGTCTGGGGGGAGGCTGATGCTGGATCTGTGGATGCACATTGTGGTTCATATTTCTTCACTATACTTTTTGTGATGCCTCCCATTCCAGTCCCAAAGGTACACAGTTTTACATTGTTTTCCAGAAACCTTGGGCTGTTCTTAAATCCCTGTAGATCCAGCATAATTGAGTCTTTGGTCCCATTTGTGCATTCTCCCATTCAAATGCAAACAGCTCCTGGTGTCTGGTGGGATAGAAGAAAGCATCTTACAAATCCAGTACCAATACTTGTTATATGCCTGCCTGGGCCTTTTTGGGGGGTCTCTGGATGGTTGGGGAGGTGTCCCCTACTCAGTTTCCAGCAGAGGTCAGCTCAGGACACACAGAACACAGAAGTTGTGATGTGCAGCTCCAGCACCTTCTTCTTAAACAATTGCCAGGCAGGATGTAAAATGTGAAAGTTTCCATAAACCTTAAGCAACACTAGTTCAGCACACCTGAGAGCATCTCAGGTGAAAGGTGAGAATGATACCATCAGCTTCCATCTGCAGCAGAGGGCAAGGGAAGGGACAGAGAGTTCTGCTAGAGAATTCTGAGAATTCTGCTTGAAGACATTAACATGGCCTGAAATAAGTTGTATTCCAAGTGTGTGGCTTGCTTACTTCTCATGTGCTGGTTTCTCCCAGAGTTAACTTAGTTACAACCATGTACAATGACAAAATGACAGTTTGATGTGTTTCATGTTAAATAAATGCTTTTATTGTACGTTAAATGCAGAATGAAGAAAATGTGGAGTTACCTCAGGCCTACAGTTCTTCCCTTTCAACATCAGAGTACTCTGCACCCATGGACCCTTCCCTTTTGTACCCCCCTTGGTCTACGTGTACAGATGACACCAAGCAGCCTGCTGCTCCTCAGATTAACCTGAAGTCCAGGTAGTCATCCTTGACAGGGAGTGAGTGTGGGTGTGTGTTGGAGTAGATGGATTATATTTTTCTGTTTAATTTAACATAGGAAGTGCTTTGAAGGAAGGAATTATTTTTATTAATACACAATTGGTTTTCAGGATTCAGCCCGAAAGAAATGATTATGGCAGTGAAACTGATTTGTATGGACTCGTGTCAAACATCCTGGAAGAGCAAGACAAACCACAGCCGTGCTTTGCTGAGGGGTGAGTGAGGTGCAGGTGACAGAAACTCCCCTCTCTGTTCTCACTGTGCTCCTGAGTCAGCTCTACCTGCTGCTGGTCAGGCCCCCTGCTCTCCCTTCCCTTCTCTCCCTTCCCCTCATCTTCCAACATTTCACTTGGGATACTTGGAAGCTTTTCCCAAAGCACTTAGACTGCATGGCAGCTTCTGGCTCTCTGATATTTACAGAACTTGTTAATTGGCTTTTTTTTTAATAAGATCTTAACAAGTGTTGTGGACATGCTGTATTCAGATGAATCCCCTGGATGTATGCCTTGGTCTGTTTTTTTATTTTAATCAAGATTGAATTCAGACTTTAGGTTTCTTTCTTAATTAATGCCAATTCACAGAAAAAATACACAAAACACAGACTCCTTCACATTTGTCTGAACTGGCAGGAGAAAATTCCATGCAAAATTAATGTTTCTTGCTGTTAGTGCTACCTAAGCAATATTTGTGTTTCTAAATGTCAGGTTTATTTTGCCTCTATTCCTGCACCAGAAGAGACAATTCCATAGTCATAACAACGTGAACTGAAGGGGGCAGGTCCAGCATCCCCATGATACTTAGAGCTGTCTGCCTTTTCCAGGTCTAAGGGACGAGACAGGGAGCCCAGTTCTCAGGTTCCCAAGCCAGGCACTGCTTTTCCTTTCTGTCTTCCCAAACAATTCCAGTGATTTCTCTGTATGTGCTGAGTTATGTGACTGAAATCAGGGAAAACTTCAGAGTCAGTCTTGATATCACAAAAAAACTCATTAATTCATTTGCTATGGACAGGCAGGGCTGGTTCAGTACTCTCAGATCTGGCCTGCAATGGCTTCCAGGAACAATTCCCCCTTTACTTAGTCTGTTTACAGTTCTCCTTGGCAGTCAGGGATTGATGGTCCTATGTTCATTCATGCTGGTTAGTGGAAAGAAATGAGGTGTGCTGGGATGCTGCCTCTGGCTTTACCTGCAGGAAGCAGTGCACAAGTGAGGTGAGAGAGAAGCATTTTCTCTGGAGTGCTGGGACATGCCTTTGGAATGCTGAGGGCAGTCTGTGTGCCTGAGCTTGATGCTAAACCAGGAGTATTTTGGTGGTGATGGACAGGACTGACAAATCAGGGTTTGATGTGTACAGCTTGAAGGCCTGTCCATAGCTCCTGAGCTGTGGTGGTGTGTTCAGACAAGGCAGAATCTGTTTTCTCAGATAGATATGGGAAACTGAGGATGACAGGACTGGGTAGAAATTGAAGTCAGACATCTTTGAGAGAAATGATTTGGGAACAATTCATTTCTTAAACCTTGTTTTGTGTTTGGGAACAAAGAGCAGCAGCACAGGTCAGTGTCTAACCAAGCGTTTCTTGTTGTTCAAGGAGTTGCCCTCCCACCCTGAAGTCAGTGTGGCCAGTGAACACGAGCAGAATGGAGCACCATGAGCTGTTGCCAGAAAGCAGGAGGGCAGTTGTTGGAGCAGTGCCCCAGCAGGGTTTCTATGGCACGGAGTCCCTCCCTGCTGCTGACAAGCAGTTCCTGCAGAGTCCCACCCTGGTGCCACAGCAGAAGGCAGACGATTGTTACCGCGGCTTTGCCAGCATGGACCTGGAAGAGCAGAGCTTGTACTCTGCCAGGAGCGATCGTGCCAATGGCTGCAACTTGCAGGCTAATGAGAGTGTGAAGACAACACCTGTCTATCAGAGCTACCCCTACCTGAAAAACACCTTTGCAGCCCAGGCTGGGTACTCAGAAGCAATCAAAGACTCGGGAGCCGATGCTTATTCTTATGGAAGGGAGAAGGTGTGTCCCAAAGGAGCAGAGGCACAGGTGCACCCAAAGCGGGCAGAAACATTCCTTCCACAGTGTCACAGATACAATGAGAACACAGATTTTACCAGATACACTGAATATTCTCATGCTGGTAAAGCAAAGCCCAACAAGGGCACCAGTTGTAGCCTCCAAGAAAATAGAAAGCTGGTAAATGGAACCCCTGAGGCACCATCTCTGGATGCAGAGCCCTACGCTAAATTATTTCAAGTTAAATCAGGAACTCAGAAAAAATTTGAAGATACAATTTCAGATCAGCACGACTTTACATTTCCCAAGTCTGTAGGACTTGTATCAGAAAAACAATTTGCAAGCGAATCTTCCTTCGGCACTGATTTTGGGCAAAAATTTGAATATGGACTAAAATCTTTTGCAGCTTGTCCAGGGAATAATGGTGTGGAAAAGCAGCAGTTTTCCAAGGCCGATCTTCAGAATCCTGAATTCTATAAATCACTCCCACTGTTGCCCAGTGCAGCAGTCCCCTCAGCAGGCTCTAGCGCCAGGCCAGGGTGGATGAACATCCAAACCAAACCCACAGCCTCTGGCCCTTTCCAGAATCCAAGTCCTTTGTTGAAACTGAATAATCAGTCACCTGCATTTCCAAAAAGCTCTCGTCATTCTAATGATGTTTTTCAGTTGCCATCTTCAAATTTGCCTTTAAATAGTAATTTACTTCACAAGTACTGTCAAGACAACCCATTCCTCTCCAGCCTTGACTTCGGCTACAGCACTGCAGAGCGAGCTCGGGCAGCTGCGTGTATGGAAGCCCTGGTTAGGGGTGGGGAAGAGAACCTCATCGAGTACCTCAGTGAGAAGAAGTTGAAGCAGCCCAATGGATTCTGTGACAGTTACTTGGCTCAGCAGTTGGGGATCATTGACAATCTGAACAAACAGCGTTTCCAGCTGAAGCCACAGAGCGAGCACTGCGATCTGGAAGGGCAGAACCAGGCAGATGGCGTGTTCCAGGACATGTACCAGGAGTTACTGGAGTCTCAGGGACAGCTGCATCTCGGGGCAGGGAATGGGGATGCCAGTGCCTTTGGTGCTGGAAGCTGCCTGCAGGCTCCAGGCATTCCCAACTGCGTGGTGGGTGACTTCAGGAGGAACCGGCAGCTGGGCCCCAGCACCTTCCCTGTGAGATCTGCTCACCTCTTGGGCCGCTCCGTGGTGCCTCTGGTGGAGCCTCACACCTTGTTCTCCCAGGACGATCTCAAACGCCTCTACCCCTGCTTCACAGAGAAGATGTATGGTGACAATGCCCTTTCTGGTTTTGTGTCAGCATTTGGATTTCAAAAGCAAGTTAAAAGTCGCAGTGGGCCTGCCAGTGAGCTGCATGTGAGACTGGAGGAGTGTTACGAGCAGTGGAGAGCTTTGGAGAAAGAAAGGAAGAAGGTAAGAAAACCAAACTAGAAAAATATCACACATTTGATGTGGATCTCATCCTGCTCAGTGCAGTCACAGATTATGGGTTGTTCTGCTGGGAGAAGTTGAAATGCTTGATGGGACTTCAAAGTTACAAGTTTGTTTCTCTGTTTTGGGACACAAAGTGAAAGGTGTGGAGATTTGTAGCCTGGCTGGAAGCATAGCTAATGTTGTATGGAACGTTGCATTAAAAGCAGGAATTCAGGAGTTCTTCCAGTCTCAGGGCTGGGGAAGGTGTGTTCATAAGGAACAAACATGTGCTGTACCCTTTTTATTAATACAATAAATACAGTGCCTCTGGAACTTTGAAAGCAAATCCAGTAAATATGTTTTGAATCGAAACTAAACTTTAATTCTTTCAATTCCATTTTTTAGAAGCTATATACTGAATTCCTACCTCCTGTTTACCTGAAGGTTTAAACCTAAGGTGTATATGAAGGGGTTCTTGGGGTTTTTTTTTCCCCAGAAACAGAGGCTGATGGAAGGGTCATTTAATTAAAACCCTTGCTGTAAAAGGCTCAGGTAGTGCTGTGTGGAGCCCTCCTGAAAGCAGTTTCCTCTTTTGGTCTGCAGGAAAACCTGTCTTCATTTCAGCAGCTGAGATGGGGTTTGAATGTCACTACCTGAGGTTGTCTGTGGGGAAAGCTGGGCCAAATGTCACCTGGCAATTGTGGGGCCTTGGAGAGTTCTCCTGTGCCAGCCCCTACAAAGAAACCAATTCCAAGAAGATGTAATGTGGGGATTGTTTTGGTGGTGTTTCCTGATAAAAACCAGGACTTGCTCTGTATAGAGGGGTTGAGGAAGAGTGAGCCCAGCTTAAGGAGGGGAGGTGGAGTCTGGGGTGCATGGAAAGTGCAAGAGAGAAAAGCTGGCATGTGCATGGCCAGGAGCCATGGTGGGAGAAATTCAACTTTATCACAATCTCAGAGTGGTTTGGGGTGGGAGGGACCTTAAATCTCCTTCAGTCCCACCCCCTGCCATGGGCAGGGACATCTTCCACTGTCCCAGGCTGCTCCAAACTCCATCCAGCCTGGCCTTGGACACTTCCAGGGATGGGGCAGCCACAGCTGCTCTGGCAAACTTGTGCCAGGGCCTCTCCACCCTCACAGGGAATGATTTATTTCTGATATCTAGTCTAAAGCTGCTCTCTCTGTGGGAAGCCATTCTCCCTTCTCTTGGCACTCCATGTTCTTGTTGATTATGGACCACTTATGAAACCATCCAAGAATTGCAGTTTTAAATCAGTTTTAGCTAATTCTATGTTGTTATGGGTGTTTTAGAATGACATAACAAGGGGATGAAAGAGATGGAAACTTGGAATATTGCAAACAGTTTTCAAAATAGTTTTCTGATGGCTAAATTAAATATAGAATCCTGAAATGGTTCCATTTGGAAGGGACCTTAAAGACCATCCAGCTCCACCCACCTGCCATAGAACACCTTCCACTGGACCAGGGTGCTTAGGAAAAAATCTTTCTGTACAAAAATTTAATTTAATCTGTAGTTTAATCTGTACAAAAATTAGGTTAATTGACAACTGAAACAGTTTTATTTTAATTTTATGTATGAGATCCACATCTGTTTGGTCATTTTCTTTCCCTGTAATTCTGACTTGCCTCCATTTTATTTCCAGGCAAAACCAGTACAGGCTGTAGTCAGAGTGAGCAGACATAGCACTGCTGGAACACGGTGTGTTGGCACGATTGCTTTAGTTGAACTGCTTTGAGTAAAGCAGTTGTTCACTTAAAGCAGGTGATTGTCTCACCAGAGGGTTAAATCCCAAATGCCTGAATCCTCATTGTCTCCTTTAAAAATCTCCAAAACCCCGATGGGAAGAAATTGAACCTGATATTTTTTCTTGTTTCTGTAATGAAGCACACTCTGCATGTACATTCTGAGGGAGTTGTTCTTTTGTTTTCCTGCAGACTGAATCAGCTCTTGCTAAGAATTTCCAAGGGAAGAAGGTTTCCAGTACTAACAACATTCCAATTCCAAGGCTGACATCAAATCCATCAAGGGTTGATCGCTTAATTGTGGATCAGCTACGGGAACAAGCCAGAGTGAGTTGTAGGACTAAAAAAAATCTATTGAACTTATCCCACAGAACTTAGAGTACAATGTGAGATAGGTAAGATGATCAGAGCAGCTTTTCCCAAAATAGCTTTGTTCTTCATTGCTGTGCAGGGAATGGCATTTCAGCAGTCCCTGTTAGAGCTTCTGCAGCTCCAGGGTGCTGTTTCCAGGGAACCACAGAGGGGCTGAGGCTCACAGTTACATCCCCATGTGTCTGGAGGATGTTGTTCCTGGTGCAGGAGTGTGCAGCATCCAGTCCTGGAGCCTGTGCACAGCTCTCAGGGGTGCTGCATTCAGAGCAGCTTGGCAGGGAAATGTTCACCGTGGATTTGGAGACGATGTGATGGAGGAGGTCTTTATGGGAAAAACAGGTTTACTTAATGTTTGGAAGATATTGACATACATATTTCCTTGAGAGTCTGGTATATTTTAATGCAGAATGATTATTTGATGCACCTTCAGCCTGAGTTTCTGTCACCAGTTTGTTCTTTAACCCAGTAGGGCAAGGGAATCTGGCATGTGCTGAGCTCTCTGGGCAAACAGAGCCAGGGTCCTGGGGGAGGAGGGAGCACAAACTCTGCCATCAGAATGGTGTGGGGCTGCTGTGGCCCTCCTGAGGCCCAGAGCCTTGGTGCTGGTGCTGCAGGCAACGAGAAGCAGAAACCAAGCTGTCCTCCCTGTCAGGGGCTGTGGTGTTGAAGGGTTCTGGGAAATGCTGGGTTTGGAGGCTGCAGCAGTGCTTGGGCAGCAGGGGGGAGCAGCAGCCTGTCCTGCCTGCCTCACACAGCAGAAATAATCCTGGGAGCTGTCTGCTCCCTCCTGCAGGACCTGCCTGCTGCTGCTCATCCAGCTGAGGCATGGACTGAAAGACAGGGATGGGCTTAGGGTACTAAAACTCCTGCTCTGTGAATCCCAAAAAAACAGCCTTAGTTTCCATGTTTAGGCTTGCCTACCCTTATTTTGGTAATTCAAAACTGCCTCCAAAACACTGCTTAAGCCTCTCCAGCCATTTGAGGAACCAAACTTCAGGGTACAGCACCTCAAACCCTCGTTAGGTACTTTTAAGGATGCTCAACAGCAGAGTGGGGCTGTTAAACCTGGACTCTAACATCAGAAACCTGGACTGTAACATCTGGAAACATCTTGGTGATGGCCAGAGAGGAACCCTGGTACAAAGATTTGAGGGGAAGCTGAGTTGGTTGAATCTGGGATTAACTCTTCATAGTTGGAGCATCCACTTAAATCTTCTTGACAGTCACATGCATTCCTTTAAGGCATTAAGTGTAGCCATGGCTCGAGGGACATCCCAATTTGGGGATTTTTAGTTTCTTTTTTTCTGCAGACCAGTAACCAGGTTCTCAGCATTATGTGACTGTGGCTGAGGAGTCACTCACCACTGGGAAACCCACAAGTGATGTGACTGGTGTAAGATAAGACAACAAAAATGCACGTTTTCAGTGGACTAAACAAACCTGAATGTTTTGTTCTCAGCTCCCTTAGTGTTGAGTGTTGATCCCAAAGTCAGCCATGGTTCCACAGCAGCTTTTTCTTTCTCAGTGCAGCTGTGACTGCTGCTGGCCCGGGCTGCCCTGCACAGCACAACGTCCCCACCTGGGTTTTCACCCAAAAATTTCAGCAGTGCTGTGAGAAGGGAGGGCCCCAGTGCTCTGAATTCAGGAAAATGCAAAAAAAAATCAGAACAAAAAAATTGTTCTGAAAACACCTTTTGCTTAGGGATGTCTCAAAGCTGTACAGGTCTGGTATTAACCAGTAACCTGGGGGTCCTTACTGGGGTGTTGTAGCTTTGCTGTTGTCCTTTGCACACCCAGCTGTCCCACAGCTTTGGGTTTGGAGATAACAAGTCCCAGAGAAGAACTTAAACCTGCCTCAGCTGTAACTTCTCTGCTCTCAAAAGAAAGTAACGATGATAATTAATCTGTTCTCCCTGGCTAGTTCATTTCCCTGTAAGTGTGAAGCCCTGTGAGATGTGCATTGTTCACCAGGTTGTGACTCTGCTGGGGAAGATGGAGCGCCTGCGCAGTTCTCCGCTCCACGCCAACATCTCCACTGCTCTGGACAAGCACCTGGAGTCCATCCACGTGGTGCAGGCTCGCAGGAAGGATGAAATTGTCAGCGCCTCCAGCCGGCAGCGGCACGGCCCTCCCAGGTGCCAGGATGAGAGAGGTATAGCTGGGCTTGTGTACCCTGATGAGGTAGCTGGGATGTTGAACGTCTTGCAAAAATAAGTGAGGGGGGTTGTAATTCAAATTTTAACTTTTCAATGTTGGAGCTTTGTCAAAGGCAGAATGGGTGGGGTTTGGGTGGAGGTTTGAGGAGACGCTAAAACTGGGTTTTAGAAATAAATAGGTTAAATCAATTTGGAGGTGGTAATTCAATTAATAAACTAGCAAGGAATAAAAATTAGTGGGTTTTTTTGATAACACATTCAGGGACTAGAGGTGTTACTAAGCTATTGCCTCTTGCTTCTTGTGACAGTGTTCACAGGCGTCTTAGGATGAGGGAAGAGACAAGGATCTGACTCCATGTTTCAGAAAACTTGATTTATTATTTTGTGATATATATTATATTAAAACTATGCTAAAAGAATAGAAGAAAGGATTTCATCAGAAGGCTCGCTAAGAATAGAAAAAGAAAGAATGATAACAAAAGCTTGTGTCTCGGACAGAGAGTCCGAGCAGCTGACTGTGATTGGCCATTAATTAGAAACAACCACATGAGACCAATCACAGATGCACCTGTTGCATTCCACAGC
>JAWWEY010000114.1:3559314-3576569 GCA_035582745.1 Loriotus luctuosus
AATTAATACAGCATAACTTTCTAACATAACACATATAATATTCATTTTAATATCTGCAAAAAGCCAATCATAAAATACACATTTTTCACAGACTGGATGATCTTGGAGGTCTTTTCCAACCTAAATGATTCCATTTGCAAACATGACCATCTCAATGCTGTTTTGATCTCCAGGTTTTTCTGTACTGCTGCTGCTCCAGCACAAGTATCTGCACTCCTGGAGGGACTTCTATCATTTATCAGGTCCCTCTACAGCCAAGTTAACAAGCTGGCTACAGAAGGAAAATATTTCAGATGATAAAAAGAGGTTATCTAACTTTAGTCCTTGAAAAAAACCTCAATGTTTTCTCTATTTACCAAGTAAATTTATTTCTAAACCCTCAATCCTTTCTCTATTTGCCAGGTAAATCTTTAGTGCTGAAGCTCACTGGTGTGTGTAGGAGGCATTTTTGTGTTTTACTCAATGCTTAGAGATCAGTGGAAGTGAAAAGTTGTATAATTACCCTCTGGCCTTTTATCTTTCTGTGGTATCATCCCTAGGGAACCAACGATGGGGTAGAGAAGCCTCTGCACAGCAGATAATCACAGCCATTAGAGGAAACAATCCCAACTTAAAATCAGCTGTGTTTTGCTCAGTAAAACATTGATATTGGAGTCTGTGTTGATCCATTCCTGAAACCAGGCAGCCAAGGAACAGCCACTGCTCAAGGCAGCACCCACAAATTGAACTAATTGTTGAATATTCTAGTAAAATCTTAAAATACTCAGAGGATCAGTGCTATGAGATGGGGGGACACAAAGGATATGAACATTTGCTCTAAGTGAAAAATACAAGTCAGCCTTAATTACAAATTTGCAATCAATGCTGCTGTGTTTTGAAGGTCTTGGTAAATAATTAATGAGCGAGTTCAAGCACAAGGATGGAAATTTCTTCTAAAATCTGATTTTAAGGGAGTATCGGTGCTTTTTCAAGGAGGAGAAGGAAAGGAGCAGGTTTATGATGCAGCTGGAATGTAGGAGGTGAAGCAGTGGTTTTATTCAGGAGCTAAATGCACATGGAGTGGTTGAGCAGCTCCCTTTGCCATCATCCCTGATCAGTGCAGCAGCTGAGTGGCCACAATTGGTGATTGTGTAGGGAATATTCACTTGTCAATAAGATCCTGACTGAATGTCACATCCACTAAATGGCATTTAAAGGGGAAGAAAATCACTGTCTAACACCTCTGAGAAAGGGCAGAGCATCAATTTATCTCTGAAATTTCATTTTGTCTGAAACCAGTTGAAAGTACAACCCAAGTTTGCCACTTAAGGATTTTTTTTTGCTGCAGTTTTGAATTGAACTGGTTTTAAAGCTCATGTCAGGAAGAAGAACCAGCTCCCACGGGGGACAGTGGCTCAGGCAGCCCATGGACCTCCTGGATCTCTGTGAGCTTCTGCCCTTGGTCTTTCACCTCCTGCTCAAACTGGACAAGGTGTTCAAGGCTTGTGGGGCTCCATGCCCAGCCTGAACCCTGACACAGAACACAGCACCTGCCAGGGGCTTTATGACATCTACTTCTTCAGAAAATAATGATATGTGAACTCAGGTATGCCAGGATTCCTCCATCTTTTTGCAACATCATTAGATATGACTCACTGATTAAAAAAATACAATTACAGCATTGACTGACAGGTTTGGGGTGTCTTTTTGGCTCTTTCTAATTAATGAAGTAATTAAGGACCATCAAACCTCAACTCACAACGCCAGAGCTGCCTTGTCTGTGTCTGCAGGGGTGGGTGGCAGGATCTGCTGTGGCTGAGCGTGCAGAGCCCACAGGGGCTGTGATCTGGTCCCAGTGCTGATGCAATGCAGTTGTTTTTGCAGTTCCCCACATCAGCACCAGCATTTCCAGATTTAGTTCAGATCCCACTGCAATGCCCTCTCAGCTTAGAGAAAGAAAAAGAGTCTTCATAGCTGTTCTTAAGTTTTGATCTCAATATTTTGAGCCCTGTTGGTGCAGTCCTCACCACTCAGATGGACTAAAACCAAAACCACACCATCCTAAGTATGTTTGTCTTGTTTCTAACAAATATGTTGCTATGGGAACTTGATGTTGCTCTGACTGTTGCACCAGATGCACCAGCTATCTGTCTCTAGGCTGGCTTTTTTCCCCCTGTAAATTAATTGCATTTAAACTAAACATATTAAGTTATTTCATGTTAATTAATTTGAATGTTAAGCTGGGTGTTTGCAGTTTCCCCCTCCCTGCTCACCCCAAAACATTCATTAACTGCTCCAGACCCTGCAGTCCCTCACCCATCACTGTTGGTCTTCCCCAGCTCTCTGCAGTTACAGCACTCACTGCCTGCATGGGAAGTAATCAGTGTCCAAAATAATTGCTTTTCACAAGTCTGCAGTCAGCTTCCTTGTCACATATTTAAGCTGTAATGAAACTGTTTCGGTTGCCAGGAAGAAATATTCAGCTGAAATGTACAGTAATTGCAGGTGGAAAGCAGAGCTGATAATGGAGCTGGTTTTATTTAGCACGTTGTGCTTTCATTTGTTGGAGGCATTTCCTCTCCTCATTCCTGCTGAGGGAGGAGGGCTGGGACCCTCCCCGTGCATCTGCTTTGCATTCAGGCAGGGGAAGGGGCAGGAGAACTCAGGGGTGGTGCAGGGGGCATGTGAAAAACGCCAGTCACTTGTTTTTAAAATTTTAAAAGTTTAATAGTAATTAAATAGTTATTAAAATAGCAATATAATTATAGAAATAAAAATTTTGGACAATTGGGATTAGGACAATACGAGACAATAAAAACAAAGAGTTAGGGACAGTCTGGGTACCTCTTTCTGGGCAAAATAAACCCGAAAAAGGACCCACGTTAACAAAGGATTAACCCTTAAAAGCAACAGCCTGTTGCATATTCATACACCTCATACATGATGCATAAATTCCATTCAAATAGAGGATTCTGTCTGGTCATCCTCAACTTCTTCCTCTGAATCTTAACAGTGCCTTTGAAGCGGGAAGAAGTTCATTTCTTCTGATAAGAGGGCAATAAAGTCTTTTTCTCTGAAAGATTGAGGTGTCCTGTGGCTGCTATCTCACTGTGAGTCCTTTCTTAAAAAAAAAGTATCCTACATAGCATAGTTTCTATTTTAACATTTTTTTATAACCTAAAACTAGATTTAACACAGTACTCAAGAGAATTAATACAGCATTACTTTCTAACACAACACATATAATATTCATTTTAATATTTGCGGAAAGCCAATCATAAAATACATGCATTTTTCACAACTATGAAACATCAATTTATGAAAAACCCCGAGACACAGACACTGTAAAAATCATCCAAGGAGGATTATGGAAGAGAAATCCCTCCCTGCACCCTCCTGGCTCCAGGACTCCGGCAGGAGCAGGGGCAAGCGCTGCCACCCACGGCTGTTCCTGTCCATCCCAGCCCCAGCGGGATCCCGTTCCTGTCAGACAGGGCGAGTGTGAGGCACCACAGCACCGCCCCACACCCTCATCCAGAGGATTTACCATTAAAATCACCTCTCGGTGCCCACCTGGCATTGCCAGGCCGCCCAGCTCGGGGTGAACCCTGAGCGCTGCACCCAAACCAGGGGATCCGCACGAACAGCCCCTTCCACAGAGCTCCCACAGCCCGAGCCTGGCACAAAAACCCAAACAAGCACCGAAAACCCCACAAGGTTCGCGAGTGGGGGTTAAAAACCCCCTGATGTAGGTGTCCTCCCCGTAAGGGGGTGACCGGCTCCGGGAAGGGGGAGATGACCCAGGGCTGCAGGGAGCCGCCCCGCCCGGCCTCCTCCCTGCGGAGGCCGCAGCTCCTCTATGGGCTGCAGGGGAGCCCCGGCGGGAGCACGGCGCGTTCATCAGCACGGGGCGGACGGCGAGACACCCTGGCCCGGAGCGGCGGAGGAACCCCCGCCCTTACCAGGCAAGCGGCCAGCACGGCCCGCAGCGCCTCCAGCCGCTCCTCGTCGCTCTCCTCCTCCCGCAGCAGCCCCTCGATGTAGGCGCCGTAGACGGCGCGGTCCAGCCCCAGCGCGTCCAGCCGCTCTGCGAGCCACGCCGGGAAGGGCGGCGGCTCCGGGAGCAGGATGGGGGCCGGGATCGGCATCGCCATCGCCATCGGCGCCGCGCCCGCCCCGCCGGGCGCCGCCATCTTGGGCCTGCAGAGGGAGGGGACGGCGGCCGCGGCGGGACAAAGTTGTGGCGCCGGCGGGAGCGCAGGCAGCGCCGTCGAGCTTGGTGCGGCCGTGCCCGGACCGGAGCGGCGGGACCGGGCGGGCAGCCCGATGTGCTCGGTGTGCCCCGGTGTGGTCGGTGTGCCCCGTATGCGCCCCGCGCCACCTGCGCCTTTAGCGCAGCCTTTCCTTCCCCCACAGAGCGGCTTCGCGGGGAGCGGCACGTCCCTGCGCGGCCGCCGTGCGGGGCGGGGCGGGCGGCGGAATTTAAACAGGGACAAGCGGCGGGCTCCGAGCTGAGCCGGGCAGGGCCATGGCCAGCACGGCATCCCCTCGGCCCCTCCGCGGACAGTCCTTCTACCTGGACCTGCCGAGCGGCCGCAGCGCCCGGGACCTGGCCGAGGCCATCGGGCGGCTCGGTGGGGTGAGCGCGGGCCGGGGCCGTGAGGGGCTGGGGGTGACCCGGGACTGCGGGGGGCTCTAGGGGCTGCCTTGGGGCGGCCTCGCCCTTTTTCTGACTCTGCTCTTTCTTTAATGTTTCCTGATTTTCTTGTTTTTCCGGTGGGCCGGTTCCCTCCCCGGCTGCCCCACAGCGGGGCTGGTGGAGATCACCCCTGTCCCCGCGCTCCGGCCCTTGGGGGTCCCTGGGCTCGGCACTGGCCTTTCCCTCCCAACATTCCAGGTGTTCTGGCCTTAACCTCCCGACATTCCAGGTGTTCCAGGTCCAACCAGTGCTGGAAGGACTGGTGTGTGTGTGTTTCATCTCTGCTTCCCTCCTGCCCTGTTTCCTGTGGAGGAACTTGTCCAGTTGTTCCCTTTCTCCTTTATCTTCTAAAACTGGTTATGCTCTCCTGAGGACAGAGCTCCTCCAGGCTGATCTGTGATGTCCAGGCCCTTTTCCTCAAATGCTGGGGTTTTTTTGAAAGCACTGTGTGAGGAGTAGGTGGTGGTGACAGAGTCCTGGAAATCTGGATCTGAATTTCTGATGACTGTTTGCAGTGAATCTCTAGGGCATCACAGGATCTCCTGGTCTGTATGGAATGAAAGAAGGAATGTGTATATTCCTGCTGTGTGGGGGTTGAGCCCAGCTTTGTTCAGCAGGGCTGTGTCAGCTCAGGGTCAGGCCCTTGCACAGCTGCTCTGTTCTGTCTCTCTGCAGGTGACAGAAAGCTTCCTCAGCAAAGAAGTCACCTGTGTGGTGTCCAGCAACAGAGAGGCCAAGAGGGGCCAGCCCAGGGCTCGGGAGGAGAAGCAGAACAACCCAACTGCAGAAAGCACAAAATCCACTAGCTCAGTGCCTGCTGCCCCCAAAGGAACCCCAGCCAGAGCTCGCCAGAAGCCACCATACACTGTAAGAGCTACAAAGGTTTTGTCCAAGGGGGCTGGAGGGCAGAATCTGGGGTCAATTTTGGAAGGTGGAGTTGTTTCTGCTCTGAGCAAATATGCTGTGTGTTTTTTTTTTCCCTGCTGTGTTCCTGTTTCCCTGGCTGTTCTTATTCATACTCTGGTTCTTCGTGTCTGCCATCATTGTGCATGTCACAGCTTTGGGCTATAATCAGGGAAATGTGGAATGGCAGGGGATGTGGAGGCCATGGCTGGTTTCCAGAGGTGTGGTGAGAAAAAACAGAGAAATATAGACAGGGAAAAGCTTTGCAAACTCTGGGTACTCACAGACACAGGGCAAGGCCTCTGTACCCTGGAGGAGATCCATGAGGGCCTCCTGCAGGAAGGGGCTTCTCCTGGTCCCATTTTTCTCCTGGCCCCATTTGCCTGTTGGAGCTGGGCTTTCTGCTCACAAATGCTTGTGGCCAAACTCCAGCATCCCACCTTGGATGTGGTGTCTGCTGGAAGCTGGGACTGGAGAAAGGCAGCTGCCCCAGTGCAGGCCTGGGGAATCTCTGCCAGCTGCAGCTGAACCATCTGCAGTGGGGAAGCTGAGCTGCAGAGGCTTCTCCCAGTTTTTGTCCCCTGTCCTGGCTCCCAGCACTGTCCCTTGTCTTACAAAGAGCTGAACCAATCTGCTGAGACTGTTGGCTCAGTTCCCAGGATGTTCCTGACCCTGGCCAGCATGTTCAGATGCCTGGAGAGCAGGGAGCTCAGGGGGACCTGATCTGTCTACAACTCCCTGATAAGAGGTTGTAGCCAGATGGGCTTGGTCACTTCTCCTGGGTAACAAGTGACAGGACAAGGGGAAACAGCCTCAAGCTGTGCTGGGCAGGTTTAGAATGGATGTTAGGGAAAACTCCTTCATGGAAAGGGTTGTCCAACCCTGACACAGCTACCCAGGGCAGTGGTGGAGTCCCCATCCCTGCAGGGATTGAAAAACTCTGTGGATGTGGCACCTGGGGACATGGGTCAGTGGTGACCTTGGCTATGCTGGGGATGAGTTGGACTTGATGACCTTACAGAGCTTTTCCAGCCTGAGCAATTCCATGATGCAGTAGGCACTTTCCAAGCTAAATTGCTGCTCCCTCCTGGCTCACTCTGGAGCCTTCATTTCCCTGCTGGTCAATAATTCCAAGCCTTGGCTGCTGCTGCTGGTGCAGTTGAGTGGTTCTCTCTGCAGTTTGCATTCTCTGAAAGGCTCTCTGCCCTGGCAGAGATGAGCCAGCAGAGTGTGGGGATCCCGAGGGATTGTTGCTCTTTGGGGATCCCCAGGGATTGTTGCTCTCCAGCTCTTTGGGGATCCCCAGGGATTGTTGCTCTTTGGGGATCCTCAGGGATTGTTGCTCTCTCCAGCTCTTTGGGGATTGTTGCTCTCCAGCTCTTTGCCATGACCTGTTCATGTCTCCTCTCTCCACAGGCACTGCTGAGCAGGGGGAAGGAGCTGCTGAACAAGGCCATGAAGAACCAGGTGAGCAGCCTTGGATGGGCTCTGCTGGGGCTGGGTGTGCTTACAGCTCTGCTGAGCAGAGCAGAACCAGTGCCAGCCTTCCTGCAGAGCCCCTGCCCTGCTGACAGAGCAGATCCTGGGGCTGGGAAAGGCACAAAGCAGTTGCTTGTGGCCTGCAGAAAGTTGTGTAGTGCTCCTGATCACTGCTATTTCTGGAGCCATGGCATCCAGTGTTGTACCTCTGAGACCTGTCCCAGCCAGCTGGGTGCTCAACACAAGGGAATTATTAACACAACGCCTGCTGTTAGATGAATTTTTAGCCTAAGAAGAACTAAAGCAATGTAGCTGGGGCAAAAGGCTCCCCTGCAGTCCTTTCCCCAGATAAATCTCAGTGCCCACTTAGAAGCTCATGCTGTGTCTGGGATTAAACATCTGCCCAAGGTGCTGCTGTTAATTTGGGATGGATAAAGCATGAGCTCCATCCTTTACTGCTGTGCCCTGATTTCAGTAGCAGCCACGCTCTGTCAGTTGGGCAGCAGGAAGGGCTCTGAGCTCAGTTTAGAGCTGGGCTTTGAGCTGGGCTTTGCCAAACCTCTCTGTGCAGGACACCTGCAGTGGCAGCAGCATCCTCGCCAACGCTCGCCTGTGGGGAGTCCAGATCCTGCATGTGGATGGTATCCTTCACTGTGGGGTGCAGGAGGCTGCTGGGAATGAGGGATTTTGGAGACAGGTGGAGCAGAAGTGATGTAAGGAGAGTAGAACAGAAGGAAGGAATTGCAAGCAAATCTCCTGGAGTGATGCCATCCTGCCCTCAAACACCAGATTTGTGTGTACAGAATGTGCCACTGTCACATTTGCAACAGCAAACACAGGGTACAGTGTCATCCACTGAAGGTGGAGCATTAGGAAATGCCAATATCTTGGTCAGTACATCAATTTGCTCCAAAAAAACCCCCGTTTTTACTAATTAACCTGGAAATACAATCATTAAAAGAGTAGGATTTGGTCCTAATTAAGGAAGTGCTGGTGTTTGAGGACCTGTTCTGGAAGGCACCTCCTGTCTCCATGATGGATGGGGAGGGGGTGATGGGAAAGGCAGATGGTGGAACTCTGATACTAATAATAGGTGTGGAGTGAAAGGTTCCTGAGTGTCTGGTGACAGTGACATACAGCTGTGGCTGAGCCTGTCTGGTTCATGTCCCTGGGCTCTGCTCAGCCTCTGGGGATGCCAGACCTTGGGCTCTGCCTCCTTCCTGCAGAGCCCCAGCAGCCTCCAGCTCTGCTAGAGAGCAAACAGAGGGGCTGTCCCTCAAAATGTTCTCTTGGCTTCATCTTGGACCATTCCTGCTCTGCCAGGGGCTGCAGGCTCCAGCTTTTCCCAGTGCCATGGGGGTGGGCTGCAGTCTGAGGGGAACAGCTCCCTTCCCTGGCTCAGCTTTGGCTCTTTGACATCCCACCTGCACAGAAATGTTGTCCTATGCCCAGCAGCTGCTGCGAGCCATCTCAGGAGCAAGGAAACAGTGCCAGAAGACAGAGGTAACAACTTAACCTGCAGCCAATTTCAGCAGGTCAGGGTTTGAACAGTCCTTGTAGCAGCTTCAGTGCCAGTGGGCCAGCCAGGGAGGTACTGGATCCAATCTGGTGCTTGTGCTAGTGATGAAGATGAAAAAATTCAAAGAATTTTTAAGTTTATAAAGTTGGGGGTAAATCCAGGTGAGAATGAGACAGCTGTTGCTAAGTATCAGCATTCATAGCACAGCTAATGCTGACTTTGACCCTAAGGGTCGTGGTTTAACCCTAGATGGCAACTGAACCCTACACAGGCACCCTCTGGGATCCCCCTGGGATGGGGAGAGGGCTGGGAGAGCAAAAGTGAGAAAACTCATGAACTGAGATAAAGGTGATTTAGTAGGGAAAGCAAAAACCGCACACAGGCAAATCAAAGATGATGATGATGATGATGATGTGGCTGGTGCACTGGCTCACCAAAGGATTGGTTAATGCATTGGAGAGGTCAGAGGGAAATGGGATGTCAGGACAGGGCATGGCAGCCTTTATGTTGTATTTCAACTGACCCTGGGTAACTTGGGAGGCAGAATGAGGGGAGATGCTCTAGGTGCTGCTCTGAAGTGGTGGGTGAGGCTGCTGTTGCTCTGGGATCAGCAACTGCAGCTCTGCTTGTGCTGCTCCCATGCTGAATGTGTCCCTTTTTCCTCCAGGTGAAATGCCCTGCCTCCAGATCCAAAATTCACAGAGGTAGGCCTGGAAGTTGTGCTGCTGTTTATGCTCAGATTTGGAGCTGCTTGGAGAAGCCTCGTTTAGAATTTGAAATACATCAAAACCTTTGGCAATCCCAAAATATGCCAACTCTTTAGGAAGTTCCCCTTGAATGGGCTCTGTTACTCCTTGTTGGAGTCTGGCTGCAGCTTCCCAGGACATCTGAGGACCTTTGATGTCACAGTGTGTTTAAAAATCCTAAAAACCCTTTGCTGGCAGCTCCCAGAATCCCAAGGCACCTGAGAACAGTGCTGCACGTTGAATCCAGCAGCTTCAGGGAGGTTTTGAGGAATAATGCATCCTGCAGAGGAGAGCGTGTTCCTCCCAGCCCACTCACTTCTGTTGGGCTGAGATGTGCTGCTGAGCCACCGAGCTGGGGATGGCTCTGGCAGGGAGGAGGGAGGGGGAACAGCCAGAAACCTTCCCTGGGTTCTCATCTCATCTGCAATTAGACAAGAGCCAATTGTGGGGCTGGAATTGGCACTGCTGACATCAGCTGGTCTGTGACTTGTGTCAGTTTGGAGCAGACTCCAGCCTGGCTGGTGTGTGAGACACACTTGGGAGTTATTTCCCAGTTTGGGGTGAGGGGAGGCTGCTGAAGAAAGGCTCAAGAAGCTGTTGGATGTGGCAGATTGTGCCTGCAAGCTCTGAGACCTGTGCTGGGCACGCTCTGAGGTCTCACAGTGGCATCAGAGCCACTGCTGGGATCACTCACCCATCTGAGCTGGATCTGGGGCCTCTCTCTCAGAAGTGCTGAGCATTTGGCAGTGTTTGCATGGAAAAAACTTGATCCTGTACTGAAATAGCAGCTCCAGTGACGTAGCAGCACATTTGAGGCAAGCAGAGGGTGAGGCTGCTGAGGACAGGTGGGCTCAGCCTTTCTGGGGAAGGAGGGTGAAATATCTTTGGAAAAAATAGCACTGAGTGCCAGGATCACAAGAAAACAAAACTCCTCACCCTTCAGAGGCCATAAGGGAGGCAGGAGAGGCTTGGTTTCAGGGTCAGGCAGATGCCTTGTGGGAGCACCTTGGTGTTTTTTGTTTCTTAGCCAGATCAGGACTCGGGTTTCCAAGGTGAGTGTAATGTGAGTGGAACCTGCAGGACAGGAGGGACCTTGGAACCTCCCTTCCCTGTCTAGCTCTGAAAACATTTTCCCTCAATGCACTGCTGAGGCTCTTTTGCTCTGTTCTTGCTCTCCAAAGGAAGCAAAGCTGCTGTTTGCCCTCCTTGGGAACTGAGCAGAGGCCAGATCCTGCTCTCGAGTAGTGTCCTGGTGCCAGGCTTGGCTGGCAGCACCTTGGTTTGTCTCCAGCATCTCTTGCTGCTTTGACATCCCCTTGCTGGCCTGAGCCAGGCTGATGAGCCAGGTTCTGCTCTTGAGGCAGGGTGAGTGGAGGAAAAGGTGCTGGAAGTTGTTGCAGAGCTCTGAGCCAGTGCAGCAGCTGCTGCAGTTCCTGAGTTCCCTTCTCATACTCAGTGACACATTGTGGGGGGGTTATGTGACAATTCTTGGGCTTGGAGTCAGAAGGCTCAGGGTTAGACCAGTGGTTGTATGGCTGAGGAGGCATTAAAGATGTGAGGGGATGGCTGAATACCCTGCCAAAGGTGGAAATGTCCCATGGTTGGGCTGCCTAGAGTTTAGTCACCCCACTGCACACTTGGGCCAGGGCTGTTGGGGATCACCTAGAGATGTTTTGTCTGTGCTTGGCCACCACTTGGCATTCACCAGTGCCAGAAGTTCTGATGCACTCAGCTCTGGAGCCCAGCTCTGTTGGGGAATGAGTGACTAAGTAGGGAATTTGACCAGGAAAACTAACCAGGTTTCTCTCTGGCAGGAAAATTGAAGCCTCCTTTTCTGAAAGTTGAAGACCAGAGCAGGTAAATGAGACCTTTCTAAATATCCTACCCTAAAACCTCGGGGTCTCTCCTTCCCTGGTTTCACTCCTGCCCATGAGGCTGCCCTGGCTTCTGTGCAGACCCTGTTCCACACTGGGAAGTTGATTCTCTCCTAGAGGGAGGCAGATGGAGCTTGGAGAAACAATCCAGGTGTCTTGTGTGTCAGGGAGAAAAAAGGTGTTAAACGAGACTTGACAGCAGTTTCCTTCCTTGCTCAGATTCCCTGTGTGATCCTCAGCAGGTCACTTAATCCACCCAAGCAAGCCCTCAGCAGAGAGGAGTGAGATTGAAGCACAGGAGGTCAGGGCCTGTAACTTGAGACAGCCTTGGGCACAGGGGACCTGATCCCTCTGGTGTTTCTGAGGAGTCTGTAACTCTACCAGCATCCACGGGGCCAATTAATTATTCCAAAGGCAACATTTAAGGCATCTCAATTAAGAGTCAGATATTGGGGTTTACATGCTGCATGCAGTGAAGTGTGAGGGGAGAGATGTAGGAATCAAAACCCTCCTGTGCAGTGGGGTAGCTGGAAATGCTGCACTGCTCTGAGCTGGGGCAAAAGGTGGAATTTGGGCTGAGCAGGCAAATTTGCCTTCTGTCCAAACCATGTCCCATTGGGGCTGTTACTGGGAACTGGGTTTAACACTTGAAATGTGTTAAATGGAATGAGAATTTCATTCTCATGTGAAGTCAGAAATGGGAACTCTGGCACAGCCCCAGGAGTGCAATGAGCAGCATCTCACCATGAATGAGGTGGCACCTTGAGCCCCTCCAGGCTGCAGGAGGGGCAGCTCTGAAGCCTTGCCAGCACTGCCATGAGTCTGATGTCCTGATCTGCTGCTTCCAGGCAATTCAGGCCCTTCCATCACCAGTTCCAAAGCTTTCCTGCCCTCAACTTCTTGGCACCCAAGAGCTCCAGCCCATTTGAACCTCTGAAAATCCTCTCCAATTCCTGCCAAGCCAGGTAGGCTGCAGCTCCTTCTGTGCAAGTGTTTAACCCTCCTCCTGCTCACTGCTGCTTCCTGGGCTCTGGGAGCCACCAGCCTGTGGGTGTGGGCACAGGGAGCCCTGTGCTGGTCCCTGCTGTCCCTGCCAGCCAGGGTGACCCTGTGCTGTCCCTTGCAGGGGTGCTGAGGGCTGTGCCCTGCACAGTGCTGGGGGGAAGAGCCCTCGTTCCACACACACCACCGTGCCCAGGAAAAGGAGGGGGTTTTGTGAGTGCTGCCAAGAGACCTTTGAAGAACTGCAGAAGGTAAAGGTTCCCCTGGGAGCTGTTTCCTTGCAGGAGGTTTGGGGGGCACTCAGAGGCTTTGTTAATCGTGTCATGCTCGTTAGCACTGTGAGCTCCTTTGGGAGGAATTGCTGCATCCAGCAGGATCTGCCTCTGAGCTGGGAACCTGGTGTGCCCAGAGCAGCAGGTCAAGCACAGAGGGTTTGAAGGCTGGAGCACAACATGCTGCTCTCTTGGGGTGCCAGAGCCTCAGGGATCATCCTGCTGCATGATCCATAAGGTGAAGAGGCTGTTCATGGCAACCATGGGGCACAGGCAGATTGAAAAGGTGGGAGGAGGTTTTTTATGTGCCAAGCAAGGGGGCTTTCAGAGCCCAGCTGTTAGTGCCAGACAATGGTGCTGGAGTCTATTTCCTGCTGAGGAGGCTGTGGGCTGCTCTTGGATCCAGACACAGCCTCCTCATCAGCAGGAGCAGGGAACAGGACACTGTGTGTTCCCAAACCTGGCAGACTCTGGCTCTGTCCCTTTGCCCTCTGGTCTGTTAGGCTGTGGGCAGTGCCTGTTACTGCAAATTCCCCTCCTGGCAAAGCTTTGAGTGTTGTTAAAGGGCTTCTGCCACCTTCCAGCACCTCCAGAGCCCCCAGCACCAGAGGTTTGCCCAGGACAGCTCCCAGTACATCCCTGTGGATCGTGTCATCTCCCAGCTCACCAACAGCTTCGTGGAGGGGTCGCCCAAGTAAGTCTGGGGATCTGGGAACTCCTGGAGCCCAAAGGCAGCAGGGTGCACATGGCACATCCATGGAATGGGGTCCCTGTGCCTGGGGATCAGAGGCTGAAGCAGGACCAGCTTGGCTGGGCAAAGCTCAGACAAACCATGGGACATTTTCCTGCATTTCCATGGGGTTTCTCCTTCAGGGAGCTCTCCACGGACTCCTGGTGCCTCCTAAATTAGAAAGGGCAGCTGAGCCCACCTCTTCTGTCCCTGCTGCTCTGTAGCCCCCCTGTGCCTGGACACTGGGCTGAGGAGGCTGAGATCCCTTGTGCTGCCCATCTCTGCCAGCAGCAGAGTCATTCTGAGCCTCACCAGGCTAAAACTGCTTCCCTGCTCCTGAGCAAGGGCTGCAAACACCCTGCACTGCAGGAGAGAGGCCTTGTCTCCCTGGGGGGAGTGTTGCTGGGGCTGGGTGAGCATTAACTGGTGGTTCCTCCCAGGGTGCCCTGGTCCTGCCTGGCAGATGAACGTGTAGTGCCTCAAGCACACAGCACTGGAGGAATGAAGCTGCTGCCAGCAGAGCTGGGAAAGGAAGGGGAGCAGCCTGAGCAGGATGCTGTGGAGCTGATAACAGATACAGAGGTGGATCATGGCCTGAAGACCCAGGGGCATTCCCCCTGCCTGCCCAGGGACAGGGTGAAGGATCCCAGAGGAGGAGGGGACTTGTCAAAGCCCAGCTCCCTGCAGCTGCCAAGGGGAGCAGGGCTCAGCAGAAGGGTCTGTGCTGCCCATGGTGCCCTGGGGGAGGCTGGGCTGGGGGCTTCAGGTTTAGGTTTGGCTCCTGAGCTGGGCTGGGGGCCTCGTGCAGCACGCACTCCTGTCAGAGAGGCAATGGCTTCTTCATGTGAAGCTGTCAGCCACCCTCCCCGAGACCAGGCTGCCTCCAGGAAACGCCAGCTGTGCTCCAGACACAGCTCCCAGGTGGGAAAGAGGCCCAGGCTGGAGCTGGGTTCTGGCCTGTCCCCCCTGGGTGAGCAGATGGAGCTGGTGGGTGGTGGGATGAGGGCACAGCGGGCAGGGCAGGTGTCTGAGCCAGCCCTGCCCCTGGGCACAGAGCTCTCCAGCAGACCTCACAGCTCCCTTGCTTTGGATCTGTGCCTGTGGGAGAGCCCTGGGGACGCTGTGTCCCAGCCAGGATGCCCAGGAGCAGTGGCTGCAGGTTGGGATGCTGGGCAGGCAGCTGCAGCCAGCACTGCCAGCGAGCGTGGCCGGAGCAGGGACAGATCCCAAGGGAAGCAGCACGGAGGGGACAGTGACAGCACACCCAGGCATGGGAACAGGCCTGCTCTGGAGGGCACAGCGAGCAGGACCAGCTGCCCTGCTGGCTGCCTGCCCTCTCCCTCACTGCCCGTGGCTGCAGCCAGATGTTGCTGCTGTGTCAGGGCAGCAGAGGCAGCGGCCCCTGGAGCTCCCGGCCTCCTCCCGCCTGCCCCCCAGAGCCCCGAGGCTGCTCCCGGCCTCAGCAGGAGCTCCTCGCGGTCAGACTGGGATGTGCAGCTGCTCCCCAGCCTCCCGAGTGTCCAGGGCTGCAGGATTCCAGCTGTGCACAGGGATTTGCTGCAGCAGCCCCAGGGCAGGGTGAGGGACAGCGGGTACGGGTCCCAGCTCTGCTCCGTGCTCAGGGAGGCGGAGCTGGACAAGAGCTGCAGGAACTGCTGCACAGAGACCCGAGGAGCCTCTCTCCCCATACTTGGAACGTTGTTTGGCAGCTAAAGCCATCTCCAGGCTGCTCTCTGGAGCCTCAGTGGGAGCTGGGATGGGATTCACCAAGGCACCCTCCGTGTCAGGACCAGGAGGCACATCCAAGAGTGAGGACAGCACTGGCAGCCCAGACAGCTCTCCCTGTGGGAATTGATGGGGATGCAGTGGCTTCCCTGTCCTTGGCTGTGATCCTCCCTCCTCTCTGCTGGCCACGTTTAGAGCCAGCAGATTCCTCTGATTCCTTACAAGACTCATCACTGACACAGTGGTGCCTCTGGAAGTCTCCATCCAACGGCTGTGTGCTCCTTACCCTTCCAGAGGGAGAGCTGTTCCTCCTCTCACATGGTCCCCAGAGCTGCAAAGACTTGTGAGAGGAGGGTCATGGGGATGAGATTTGTCCTCTTGTTGTTTTGCATATTTTCAGGTGGTTTTAACTTGTTTGAGATTTTTTTTTACAAACTTTTGAACTTTGAAATAAAATGGAGGGATGAGATTCTGCTCTGCCTTACTGTGGGTGGAATGTGGCAGTAAGGGTTGGATGGAGGAAGCTTTGTGAGCAATGGGCACCACGATGAAGGGGGCACAGCAGTTTGTCCAGCCCCAGAACATCACCCCATCTGTGCTTTGCCAGAGGAGTGTGGCCAGCACAGGCACTGGGAAGCTCTTGTACCCAGTGCAGGGGTGGTGCCCAGCAAGGAGAACCAGGAGAGCAGCTGGTAGGAGCCTGTTCACCTCTCCTGGGCATGGGGCTGAGGGATGGAGGTCAGGGATGGGCTGGAGGATGTTCTGGAGTGTTTTAAGCAGCCTGTGGCTTCTTGAAGGGCAGTTCCAAGCAGAATGGAGCCAGCCCTTCTGTGGTGTCAAGCTGCTTCCAGGTGTGGGCTGGGAAAGGAAAGGCTCAGGGCCCAGGAGGGTGGGACAACCCTGGGCCAGGCAGCCAGAGGAGTGGGGTCTGTCTGTCCTTGGAGATGTTCAGTCCTTGAGTGAAGGACAACACTCCCTCCTTCACTCCAGGCTCAGAGGGAGGGATTGAAGTGGGATCATGTAGTGGGAGCAAGGACTTGGGACCCACGAGGCTTCAGAGGCTCCCCCTGAGCTGAATCCTCCAGTGTAACAGCCAAACTCCAGTTCTTTACCTGCTGCAGCCCCTGTCATGAGGGGCTGATCAAACCCCCCTGGGCTCAGGGTTCTGCCATGGAGCTGTCCCTGCAGCAAAAGAAGGTGCCCTGGGGACAGGGGAATGGCCCCTCCAGGCCCCAGAGCTCCAAGTGACCCTGTGGAGACTTCCAGGGAGGGCAGAGGGACCCCCAAGTGCCATCTGCCCCCTCCTCGTGCCAACCAGTGACTTACACCATGGAGTCCCTGCCCTAGGGCACTGAAGCAGTTGCTTCACAGCCTTTTGGGGACCCTGTAGGCCTTGGATCAGGTGTTCAGGCTGGAGATGGAGACTCTTGGAAGAGACTTAAAGATCATCCATCCCCCTGGCGGGTCAGGGACACCTTCCACTGGAACAGCTTTTCCTTGGTACCAGGTGTAGATCCACCCTGCTGGGCACCTCTTTGTCCCTGTAGTGCTGAGGAGCACCAGAAGGGCACTGGGAGGGACTGTCCCCCTCCTGAGGAGCCAGGCAGGTGCTGGATCATCTCTGCTGCACCTGGTGCTGCAGTTCCTCCCCTCGCTGCATGGAGGAAGAGGAAGGTCCAGGGGCAGCAGGTCCCAGTGTGGAAGCCCTGCCTGCCCCATGCTGATCTGCCTGGAAAGGACCATTTGCCAGCCAGGAACCCCCTGAGTGTGGGTGAGAAGGTTCTGGAGCCCTCTTGTGCAGCTGCCTTTCAGGTTTCAGTTCCTGATGGCTCTGCCAGCATTGGGGATAACAGGCTGAGCTGCAGAGGGACTTGGAGCCATAACACAAAATGGGCCAAAAAGGTCCAAAAAAATTGTCCTGGAGGAGAGTGAGGGATGTGAACTGGGAGTTCAGCCCCGTGTGCCCACTGCTGTGGGCATCAGCACTCCTTGGTTCCAGCACCATCCCCTTGGCACAGGGGGCTCCCACACCAGCACCAGCCCTGGCACCAGGCAGGGGCTCAGCTCCAGCTGGGAGGGTGGTGCTGGTTGGGAGTTCCAGTCCCATTTGGGGGGCTCTGATGATGGTGTGGGTCCTGGTACTGGTTGGCAGCACCAGGACAAGCTGCAGGGGCTGTGGGATGGGCTGGGGACCAGCTGAGGACTGAGGGACAAGTCAGGGGCTCAGTGCCAGCTGAGGGGGACACGGTGCAGGCTGGGGACCTCCAATCCCAGCTGGAGGCCCTGAACTGGCTGGGCAGCCTGGTGCTGGTGTGGGGGTCCTGCAC
>JAWWEY010000114.1:3597539-3610311 GCA_035582745.1 Loriotus luctuosus
AGAGAAGAGAAGAGAAGAGAAGAGAAGAGAAGAGAAGAGAAGAGAAGAGAAGAGAAGAGAAGAGAAGAGGAGAAACCCACCTGTGACACCCAAGGAATGGCAGCACCTGGGCCCACCCCAGACCTCAGACCATGACCCCAAGCCCTGCAGTGAGGCAAGGAGGAACAATTCTCTTCCCCCAGACAGAGCCACAGGGTCCAAAGGGAAGAAAGCACAGAACACACAGAACTCTGGGTGTTCCATCCCTGGGAAGCACAGAGGGACAGGCACTGCACATCCCTGTGCTTACCTGGATCCCTGCAGTTCCCTGGCAGTGAGGTCTGGGGAAGGCCATCCTCACTCCCACACCCTTCCAGTCAGGCATCAGAGATTCCTCCCTGCCTGGATGTGCTCAGAGACTCAAATAACCACAACACCCCTTTAACTACACCCGATTCCAGGGCAGCCAACAGCTCCACAGCGTTTCCCCAGGGCTCCTCCTCTGTGCTCACAGGGATGAGTGTCAAAAGAAAATGACACACTGGAGGCAGCTGACCCAAATATCACTCTCACGGCCATTTCAGGGAAGGAGAGAGAAGCCAAAAGAGAACAATTCTGTCGGTTCCTGTACATCAAAATCACAGGCTCAACTTGGCTGAGCGGGATGGGGATGAACACCTAATGCTCCCACCACCATCTTATGGCAGTCAAGAGAAACCACGGCAGTGTTTGCTTCATAGATAAACCTCAAAAACTCCCATGAACAGCTTGGAAATGAAACAGACACCACAGAGCCCGACACAGTCTGCCACAACCTCCCCAGTCACCCATCCTGCAACATGGCAGCTGCTTCTCTGTGACCTACATTCAAAAAAAAAAAAAAGAGTTTTATTCCCCAGTTCTATCTGGTCTAGTGGGAGCCACCGCCTCAGCCTGCAACTCCACCAAATCCACATCATGTTTTCTACAAGGGCAGCTCTGCAGAGAGGCAGAGGAGGACACTGCAAACCAAACATCACCACTGCAAACCCTCCTTGCCGTGCTGGGGCTTTCAGGGCACCCAGCACTTGGAACAGTTCTGCTAAACTGGGCCGGGATTGTTCCCATGCTGGGACAGGGAGGAGCAGAGAGCCCTGCAGCCCCTTGGGACTTCACCAAACTCTGTATCTGCCCAGTGGAGAGCACCAAACTGAGCAGGACAGCAGCCAGCTGTGCCAAATGGCACAACAATCCATGAGGATGGTGAGAGGAATAGCAGATTTGTCTTTCCAAGCAAGCTGTGGGTCTGCTGGTAGATAAAACCAGCACTGGGAGAGAAAAGAAACAATGGGAAGGATGAATGGAAAAGAGATTTGCTTTTACAAATAAACTTTAGGTTTGCTGATAAATGAAATTAGATGATGAAAGATGAAAGAAACAATGGGGAAGGAAAACTCCTAAATTCCATAAGAATTAAAAATTAAAAGGGAGTGTTAGGAAAATGAATCCACAAACAACAGAGGTTTATGTCCAAAAAGGAGACAGAGGAATCCTTTCTGGCTTTATTCGAATAAAGGGAGAGATCCCAGTTGAATGTCCCATGACCTCTCCCTTTATTCAAATAAAGCCAGAAAGGATTCCTCTGTCTCCTTTTTGGACATAAACCTCTGTTGTTTGTGGATTCACTTTCCTAACAGGAGGGTTATACATTAGAGGGAAATCTTTGGTATCAGGTATTTTGGGAATTTTTTTACCTCTCAAGTACCTCAGCCAATGGGGAAAGAGAGAGGGAAATATGGGAAATTGGGATAAAAAGGAGGTTGTGTCCTCCAAAAATTTGAGAGATGCCAGAGGAGTGCCCCATGGCCTCTCCCTTTATTGGAATAAAGTCAAAGGACTCCTCTGTCTCCTTTTTAGACATAAACCTCTGGTGTTTGTGGATGAATTTTCCTAACAATGGTGTTGGGACAGACAGCCAAGGACAGCACCTTGCCAGAGAACCACAACAAGCCAGCACCTCACTCACTCTACTGCTGCTTCAACTTCTCCCAAGTTGCTGCTAAACCACAGAAACAGCTGAAGAGTTTTGTTTCAATAAAGTTGGTTTTACACACAGTTTATTCTGAGACAAGGAGCAGAGTAAGGCAGCAGATTGCCATATTGGCATTAAAATGTTACTCCAGCTTGAGTTCAACAGGAGTCTTAACAGCTTTATTTTGCCAAAGATAAAATTTAGAATATAAATATGCATAGATTCGCTAAGTGACTTATTTGTTGAAAAAAAATATCCCTGTAATGAAATAAGAAACATAAAACTGTCCATTTTTGAAAGACTTGAATACTTTGAGACTCCCTTGGGAAGAGACCTGAAGCACTGATGAACTCCCTGTGCTCCACCACTCCAGCTGGGAAACACACACACACCAACTGGGGCTTTTCCCCCTGAGAACAGCTGGAAATAACTCCTCTTTCATGAAAGGAGGCCAGGAGCCCTTTTCCCAGTGACAGGCACTCTGCACCAAGCACACAGTGGCAGACGGGTCAGTTTTTCCACCTGACTGCTCTCCCTTGGCCAAGGATTTTATCTGACTTATTATCGACACAGCTTGGGACAATTAGCAGCAAACTGAAGGCAAATCAGCCTGCCCAGTGCTTGAGTCAGGCGTGAGACTTGACAGGGGAGCACCAAGGGGACCAGGGGATGGTGTGCACTGAGTTGTGGAGCTGCTGGAGGCAGGAAAACCCCACTGAGACACCGCAGCCACAGCTACGGTCAGGGCAGCAGTGCCAAGCTTCTCCCTCCTCCTCATTTCCAAGATTTTAGGAGGCTGGTGACATCTTGTTAATCACAGAGTGAACTTCATGCTCCCAAGCAGATCACCTCTGTTGGGTGACTTCCCAACACAGAGCCCAGCAGGTCTGATTGCAAAAACTTCCTAAAAACAAAGGGTAATTGAGCATCTGCTGTGTCACAGCTCGTTCACCCTCACAAAGGGGAATTAGCTGCAGATAAATCGCTCCTGATAAGGAACTGCTGGCTGTTTGGTGGATTGGCTCATTAATGCAATCACACTCACTGTGCCAAACACAAGCACAGACTGGTTTGGGTTGGAAGGGATTTTAAAGTTCTTGTTCCTTCCCCTGCCGTGGCAGGGACACTTCCACTATCCCAGGCTGTTCCCAGCCCTGTCCAGCCTGGCCTTGGGCACTGCCAGGGATCCAGGGGTAGCCACAGCTGCTCTGGCACCCTGTGCCAGGCCCTGCCCACCCTCATAGTAAAATATTTCATTTTAATGTCCCATCTAACCCCGTCCTCTCTCAGTTTATAAGTGTTGTCCCTTGTCCTGTCACTACAGGAGACAGTAGAAACTCCCCATTTTTACTCTAAGCCCCTTTATAAGCTGGAAGGCCACAGTAAGGTCTCCTCAGAGCCTTCTCTTCTCCAGCTGAACACCCCCAGCTCTCCCAGCCCATTTCCAGAGCTGTCCCAGCCCTCAGACCACTCCCACTTCAGATTCCCACCTGCACCTTGACAGAGTTTCCCTGCAGAAAGCCACCATCAGGAACAGGCTCAGCTTTAATGTCACTAAAAGAGATGACAAACCCATCCAGGGAAATGATGTGACTCTTTTACACACAACTCACAGCACCAGGAGCAGCTCCAGGCTCTCTGCCAGCCCTTTCCCCTGGGATTCACTGGGAAACTGGTTCCCACTGCTGGAGGGACTGGAGGGGAGGTCACAGAGTAAGAGCCAAACTGAGGAGTCACAGAGGAAGGGCTGGATGCATCCACCAAGGGGTTAATGGAGCATGGAGTACAGCCATTCCTAAAATTGTCTTGGGACAGGGAAACAACTGCCATGTCAACTCGGCAAGACAGGGGTTGTGAAGAAAATCCTGGCAAAATGGAGTTGTTCAAACCCAACACTCCCACAGAGCACAATTAGTGGGCATTGATTCTCTGTGTAAATACAATAAACCAGGGGAAAAGTCAGCGTGGCTTCTGGAAAGGCACCTCCAGCCCCACAGAGGGCTCCAGATCTTCTGGGTTTTAACCTCTGTGAGTCTCCCTCATCTGAGGCTTCCTGTAGAGACCCCAAAAAGCCACTGGAAAAGGGATTGTCCCTGTATGGAGACAGCTGGGTGGGAGGCAAGGGAGTAGGAATAAACAATGATTTCCTGCAAGGGAGGGAAGTCAGAGCAAGGGTCACAGGGAGAGGCTGGCTGTGGCACACTAGGGACACTGCCTGGATGTGACCCAGCATCCTGAAGGAAATATTGAAGGGGAGGTGGAGAAGCAATCATGAAGAGCAGCACAGGGACCATATGAGTCCATGCAACCTGGAAATAAAATGGCAGATGGAATTCCACATGGATAAAGTGATGCATACATTGAATAAGAATAATAAATCTCAATTTCACCTAAAAATAGATATGCCCTGAGATGGCCTCAGCAAGCAGGAGGTCTTGGGGCTGCCAGGCTGCTCTGTGAATGCTCTGGCACAGCTCAGCACAGCTCCAAAACAGTTTCACCAGTGTCAGAGGACAAGCACACCCAGCACATGCTGCTGTGCCACCCTGTGCCTGTGACATGCATCCATGGCATGTGGCTCTGGTCACTCTGCCATGTCCCTGAGTGCCCATGGCTCACCCAAGGGAAACAGTCAAGGAGCTGTGACACCTGGAGCAGCTTGGAGAAGGAAAACCCCCCAAAAAAAGCCAGAGCAGTGCCTCAGGCAAGGCTAAGTGTAGGCACAAAGCAGAGCATGTTGAGAGAGGCCAGAGCTTCTCCCCTGCTCTTCTGCAGCCCCACATGGGGCAGGTCAGGAACAGGAGCCTGGAGCAGGCAAGATTCCATCTGATCCATGGGGCTGCTCCAAAGGAGCCAGGAGTGAGCAGCTCCAGGGGCTGGGGGAAAGCCCCTCCATGAACCAGCAGCCACCAGAGAGAACAGAACTGGTTCAGGGGCTGTTAATCACTGCTCAATTCCAGCCCCCTGGAACTCTGCATGTGCAATGGGAACACCTGAAGGGCAGCCATGATTTATTTCTGTCCAGCACAGCCCTCCAGGGAATCGGATTCCACCCAGATCGATGGGGTTTGGTCACAGATTGCAAAGAGAGCAAGAGCAGGCGAGGAATACAAACCAAGCTGGGGACAGCACTGAGGAGGAGGAGGCTCCAAGTCAGCTCCAGAAGGAGCAAAGACTTCACACGAACCAGGGAATAAAGATAATTTCCATATGGCTCTGTGGAAGATCGCCATGTGCTTCCTCCCAAACACTTCAATTTTATTTTGCTTTATAATACCTCAGGAATCACAGTTTCCACCATGAAAATTCTTCTCATTTCAAAACAGTTTAACTCCATATCTGAGCACAAGCTGAGTAACTCCTGCGAATGAATCTGCTGCAAGTAAAATTCAGTCATTTCTCAGCTACTTCAATGTTTACCCTGAGAATCAGGAGATTTTTTGATTTTTAGGAGGACATGCTGCATGCAGGGCAGCACAGCTGCAAGACACGTTAGGAACTTCAACTATTTTAATTTTATGCCATTAAAAATGTACTGACACCAAGGGCAGCCCCATGTGGGCTACACCCACCCCCTTTCCTGCCCACAGACACATCTCTAACCTCAGGATTACACAGTGCTGGGTGCCATCCTTGTCCCTGCATCCACAGCACAGCCAGGCTGCCAGGAGTTAACAAGGAGTCAAAACTCCCCCTCAAGGGAGCATGGGCACACACAAGACACACAATCACCCTTCCAGGCTCTTGACTATTTTAAGCATGAGAGAGAGAGATACAGAACTTCACAGGCAATGGATTGCTCCCAGTCTGGTAGGGCTGCACCACTCATGCCAGGATGTCACCGCGGGCAGGAGCTCCATCCCCTGCTGCCACCAGCATCATCCCTCATCCTGCAGGAGCTGCATTCCCCAGCCAGACCCATGTTCAGACCCACAAGTCATTTTTCTACATTCCTTCATCAGAAAAGCAAAGTGGACAGAAGCATCCCCAAGATGTGGCACTTTTGGGGAAGATTTTGGGGATGTTCAGAGGAGAGGGAATGCTGTGCACAGCCACCTACAAAGCAAACTTTGCTCCCCAGGACAGCAGATGAATGGCTCAGAGGGACACGAGAGCAGGGACTCGATGGAAAATAATCCAATGCAGTTGTCAGCCTCCTCCAGTGCCACCGACTGTGAATTCGACATTGGGACTGCAAAGGACACGAGGCACAATCTGCTGGTCATCCATATGGATGTTCCCTCCCTCCCTCCTTCCCTCCCTCCTTCAGACCTCCTCAGTATCTCAATCGAGGTCAGGCACGCACACTCACACTTGTTTTCTGACAAATTTGTAACTAAAACGCTGGAACTAATAACTGTAAGAGCCCAAAGCTGGTTTCATGGACTTGTTTAGGCAAAAAAGCTGCTTGACTCCACCAATTTCCATCTAGGCAAGGTAATAGAGAGAAATCCTTCATTCCCGTGTAAAAATGTAAATCCCAGCTCAGTGAGTCATTTAAACACATGCCTAATGCAAAGCTTGAAACAAATCCTGCTAATAATCCGGGCTGCTCACTTATTTACAGCTAGCCATGGCTTAACTGCTTATCTAAAGCTAAGCATGGCTTAAGTACCTGGATGATCTGAGGTGCTTATTTTCACCTAGGCATGGTTTAAGTACCTGGATGATCTGGAAATACCCCGGAGCCCCCTGAAAAGAGCCTAAACCAGGCTGGTCTGGGAATTAATCACAGTGGTATGAGCAGAAGTGCTAATATGAACCGGGGGAGGACTGTGTGTGTGTGCTGAAGCATCTGTTCAAGTTTAGGCATATAAAACATTTTTCAGCCCAATGACTCCAGAGGGGAATGCTTCATACATCAGCTCATCTGACTCAATTTTTCCATCACATTTCCTTTAATACAGTTTTGTCCATAAATACACTATTTGGTTTTGTCCAAATATAGATTTTTTATTTATAGCTAGAAAACCTTGTAACTTGTGTTATTGCTTGGGTTCTGCCTGGGTGCTGCTATAAAACAGAATCACATTCTTCCTTGAAACAGAATCACTGAGGAATTACTGGCCAGTACTGAGGTATGAAACCAAGCTCTCTATGTTTGCAGAAGGAAAAGGGATTTCTTTTTGCCATTCTCAATATTTCCTTCACCAGGAATCACCAGTAAGATCACAACTGCCCAGCCACATGTTAAGTATGTCAATTATCCCACATCACAAGCAGGAACTTTCACTTGAAATCTTCATTTTACACCAAAACGAAGCCAAGTTTTTCAAAATCCCAGCCAGATCTTCCAGACAGTCCTGAATTTGGGAAGAACTGTGTGTCACTAACCAAGCAGCAATAACAATTCATATTTATGGTATGAGGAGGTCAGAAAAGGAAATGCTAACATTGCCCTTTCCCCTCCAAGAAGCATTTTGGGGAAAAATTCTTTTTTGTAGCTTTTAATGGAAAGCAACGAGCTTCCCAAAACCAGGACCAAGAATGGGAAATTTGGTGACATTCACGTTTTAAAAACATGGTTTTTTTCTAAGAGTGGAATTTACGTACTGAGCAATACTGAACACAGCAAGTGAAATGTGATTTAATAATTTTGACCATCATTAACCATAAATTGAGTCAATAAAAAGCACAAGCACGGGGCAGTGGAATTGCACTCCTGCTGCCTGCAGGAAGCACTGAGAGCAGCTGCAAACGCTGATAAATGCCAGGAGCTTCTGCAATAAAACCTTCACTCCTTTCCAAAGCAGGGGACACAAAGTGGCCGTGCAGCCACCCGTGAGGGGCTGGCAGCAGGGTCCAGGGGCCATCTGGAACTCAGGGAGTCTCCCTGCTGGCTGGGCAGGGATGTGCTTCCCTCTGCAGCTCAGCAGGGACAAAGCAGAGCCACCATAAAAATCAGGGAATTGTAGTGGAACTTTTTAAACGGCAGTAATTTGCTTCCTATTAAGCAGATTAAAAATACATAAATCTGGAGCACAGGTCAGCTCTGTGGCAGCACAGAACACAAAGTGTGGAAACAGGATGGGAGCAAAGGATCACCTTCCCCCTAATGAGGCAGCAGTGCCCATCCCCCGGGAGGGACAACAAAGGGGTCCATTATCCACCAGGGTTTCACTCCAAGTGTTTAATGATCACCATCCTCGTCCCAGTTCCTGCTGGGATTCGGGGAATCCTGTCCCAGCAGGAAGGGAGAGACACAAGAGAGGTGCATTGTACAAGGAAACCCTGCTTGTGGTTTCCACCTTTAAAAAAGGTGCTGAAAATGTGAAATGGTGTCAGGAAAGAGCCCCAAGATCAGCCCTCATCTGATGGTGAGGCACAAGAGAGGTCCCTTGTACAAGGGAACGTTCATTGTGGTTTCCATCTTTAAAAAAGGTGCTGAAAATGTGAAATGGTGTAAGGAAAGAGCCCCAAGATCAGCCCCCTACGATGGCAAGGCTGCAGCCTGATTTCTGAGAGTCACAGAATATCCTGAGCTGGAAAAAACCCACAAAAATCATCCAAGTCCAACTCCTCATTCCATCACCAATGACCACAAATCCCCAAAATTCACCTCAGTGAGCAGGGTCTGCCTGGGCTCACACACTCTGTGGGGTTCCAGCAGCTCTCCATGGAAAGCTCAAGATTCCATAAGGACTCCTCACTCTCCAGCATCACAGCTGGGTCAGGAACGAGGCATCAGCAGCACCACCAAGCCCTTGTGGCTCTGGATTCCCCAGATCCCCAAAGCACTGGATTTTCAGTGAGCCAATCCATAACACAATCCATAACACCTTCTGGATTATCCAGCTCCTAACTGGGTGTTCCTAAGCTGCTCTGTTGATCCTCTGGATTACCCCTAGGTACAACCTCAGCCACTGGATCTCATCCTTTCCTTGGCAAAAGTGGTGGATGAGGAAAGTTTGGGGATTTTTTTTTGACTCACAGAAGTTGCTGGCAGTCAGCAAATTACTAAATCAACAAATTTAGGTGTTAAAATTCATCACAAACTCTCCATCACTGATTAGATTTCACAGCTTATAAGAAATTTCTTCTTGTAAACTCTAGGACTATCCAAACCCAGAAAAGACTTTTTAAGATAAAGTTTCACCTAAGCAGTATAATTTCCACACCAACTACCTTTGGAACCACAGAATTCTTTATAAAAACTGTGCCTATATTTAAAACTCTCCAGGGTGTACCAAAATTAATTCTTAAAATTGGTCTCAATTTGCCCAGCATCTGAGTTTTAACTTTCCCCCTACCAAGGGCTGGGACCCCAGGAATTCCTCACATTCCCAACCCTCTCTGCCTTGTTCAAAGCAAGCACTGTGCTCTCAGTCCTTGACCCAAATTTTCCAGTTATTTACCAGTATTTGCATCACTTGCACGTTATCTGTCATGAGCTGGGTGTTTGCTCTGAAGTGAGGGGCAAAAAAAAATCCCTTAATGAAGGGCTGAGGATGGTACATCTAGAAAAGAGGTATTTCATGACAATTCCTTGTCTAGAATCCTGCATTCAGACTTGTGAGTTGTTTTAAAAAACCCAAAAATTGTAATATTGTTCTAAAAATTGAGAAAACACTTAGATTTGTACATGGAAATGTTTCTATTAGCAATAACTCAATAATCTCCTCCATCAATGGAAGGACAAACAAAATCTAGTCTGAAAGCACAAAAGGGAGTCAGAGTCTTTGGTAAGGGAAATAAGCAAAACATTTTTAATAATTTTTCATCACTCCAACTGATCTAAACCTTTATAAACCCATTTCAAAAAAGACAAGAGGTGCTGGGTGACAAACTCCAAGGAGCAGCTGTGTTTCCAAAAAACAGAGACACTCCTGTAAAACAAGTTACTCTAAAAACCCCAAAAAATTGCAATTCTGTTCTATAAATTAAGAAAACACTTAGATTTGTAAATGGAAATGTTTTCATTAGCAATAACTCCTCCATCAATGGAAGGGCAAACAAACTCTAGTCTGAAATCACTAAAGGCAGTCAGAGTCTTCGGTTTTGCCCGTCAGCAAAACATTTTTAATAACTTTTCATCACTCCAACTGATCTAAACCTTGATAAAAACGACAAGAGGTGCTGGGTGACAAACTCCAAGGAGCAGCTGTGTTTCCAACACCGTCCAAAAACCAGAGACACTCCTGTAAAACAAGTTCCATGTGATGTGACACCTCCAAAGGGACTTGTCACCGTGCTCCTGCTGGCACTTCAATTTGGAAATTGAAATTGAACTGAATTTCAAATTGGAAATGTCAGACAAGCTCCTGATTCTGGAGAAACACCCTGCAAAGTGCTCTTCTCAGCAGAGGAAGGCTCAGAATCCCCACGGCCAGCCCAGCCCCAGCCCCTGAGCTCTTACCTGGCAGCCTCGGTGCCCGCAGACATGCTCAGAGCCTGGCAAACACGGGGACAGGCAGCGCTCCACTGCTGCCACCTCAGTGTCACCCAGGGCCAGCCCCTCGCTGGAGCTCTCGGTGCATTCGCCAGGCACACAGTGTGACAGCTCAGCCCACCCCCAGGAGCCACCAGTGACCACAGAGCTCCGTCCCTGCTGCAGATGCAGGACTTTCCCTCCGAGTCAAACGGCACAATAAGGCTCAAATTCCCTCTTAAAACTCCTTACCCATCCTGTTTTCCAGAGAGCTGATCTGTTCCCTCAGAAAGTACAAGCAGAACTTTGGAACTGACTTGGAAAGTACCAAAAATACAGAGAAAGGCACCTTGCATATTCCTAAACACGAGTCTTGACAGAAAGCAACGTTTTCCCTTAAATGACCTGAAGAGTGGAGGGTTTGGTAACTGCACTGACAGCTGGTTCATTGAACATCCCCAGGACACAGATTTCTAACAGGAAGGGACAGTTTGGGGTTTTTTTAACCAATTATCCTGACTTAGAGCAGGCAGGAGACATGGAAATAATAACAGCCATCAACGGTCTGTCAGAGAGAAGGGTTTTGTTCTCCCTCTCATTTCCAAATACCAATCAAACACCCAATGAAAAATCAGAACCTGGTGGTACCAACTGTTGCTCCAGAATCCATATGGCACATCCATGCCCTAATTAATCCCTATGAACTATCTCCTATTTGTAATTAATTTGACGGTGGAACAAAATCAGCACTTCACTGGGAAGCAAGGTCACACTGACCAGAAAGTGTCAGGACTAATTCCTACCAACACAAATGAGAATTGCCTTTAAAAGGCCAGTAAAAATAGCTGCACAAATGTCACTCCTGTGAAATTTTATGACGCTGGGTGAAAAGTTGGGCCCAATGGAGGCCAAAAATCCCATCTGACACCAGAGCAGGATTCTTCTCATGGTGCTCAGGGAATCACAGAATGTCCTCGGAGAGAAGGGACACGCAAGGACATCGAGCCACACTGATGGCCCTGCACAGGACACCCCCAACAATCCCCCACGTGTCTCAGAGCTTTGTGCAAACACCCCTGGAGCTGCAGAAGTATTTCCTCAAGCAATGCCAAACCGCAGGGCTGCGGCCTCTCTGCTCCAGGCAGGGCTGGCTCCGGCTGCCAGCGGTGCTGGGGAGGTTTAACCGGGCAGGGAATCGGGAGCAGGAACTGCTGCTGCTGCTTCCAGGGACTGTGCTGGGGATCCACTGGAGCCCCGTCCTGCCGGGAGCTGGGAGGGGGACAGGGTGACACTGGAGGTGGGCACGGGGGTGACACCAGAGGGGAGGTGGGCACGGGAGTGACACAGAAGGTTGGCACAGGGGTCACACAGGAGGGGAGGTGGGCTCTGAGGTGACACCGGTGGAGCAATGGGCACAGGGTGACACCGGAGGTTGGCACAGGTGGCGTCCCCCGGGGCGGTCGCTCCGTTCCCGCGCTCCGTTCATCACCGAGGGGCTCGACACGTGCAGCCGCGGGCGGGCACCGGCCGCTCCGCCCGGGAAAGCCCTTCGGGCATCACTTCCCCCGGGACAAACACGCCGGGAGGCCCGTCCGGAGCGCGGAAGGCAGCGGGGAACGGGGAGGACGTGGGGACTCGGGGGGTGACCCCGGCCCCTCGCGGCGGCACCGGCGGCGGAGCGCGCCCGGCTCATCCCGGGGTGCTCAGGGATCCCCCGGAGCGCCCGGCTCGGTCCCTCCGGGGTCAAGGACTGGGGACAGCGCCCGGCTCGGTCCCTCCGGGCTCCCGCGCCTCCCTCAGCCCGCCGCGGCTCCGTCCCCTCGGGGCCCGCGGCTGCGCGCCCGCCTCCCGGTGCCCGCGGAACGGCCGCTCGGTCCGCGGAGCCCCCCGCCATCCCCCCCCCGTGGCTCCGGCCCCTCGTGGGGCGCCGCTCGGAGCCCTCAGGCCCCCGCCCGGCCCGGCCCGGTCCCGCCCGCCCTCAGCCCGCACTCACCGGGTCCGGCCCGCGGCGGCGCCGGGGCCCCTCGGCCGCCGAGCCCGGGCGGGGGGCGCGGGGCGCATGCGCGGAGCCCCCTCAGAGCGCGCGGGCCGGGGCGGGGACGGGGGGAGCGGGACAGGGACAGGGACACGGGATAGAGACCGGGATAGGGATAGGGATAGGGACACACGGGGGACAGGGATAGGGACACGGGATAGAGACAGGGACAGAATAGGGACACACGGGGGACAGGGATAGGGACAGGGACAGGGACACACGGGGGACGGGGACACGGGATAGAGATAGGGACACACGGGGGACAGGGACAGGGACTGGGACAGGGACAGAGATAGGGGACAGGGACAGGGACACGGGATAGAGACAGGGACGGGAAGGGAAGGGAAGGGAAGGGAAGGGAAGGGAAGGGAAGGGAAGG
>JAWWEY010000114.1:3633249-3645025 GCA_035582745.1 Loriotus luctuosus
GGAGAAGGAGAAGGAGAAGGAGAAGGAGAAGGAGAAGGAGAAGGAGAAGGAGAAGGAGAAGGAGAAGGAGGAGAAGAGAGGAGAGCTTTTCTGCTTCCCACAGAGATAAGACACAAAGTAAAACTCATAACCTTCCCCACTGCTCCTCAGGGCAGTTTTTCTCCCTGGTTTCAGCCTCTCTAGTGCAGCAGGGACAGAAGGAGTCTCTAAGTGAGCGCTGCTCCCATGCTCAGGTCACCTCTGACCCTCTCCCCACGAGGCATTTCTGTTTCCTCTCTTTCACCCCCATCTTCCAGCACCTCCTCTGAAGCCTCCCCGTCAGGGTGGGACACACTGATCTGGATTTTCAGCCCTCTCCCGAGGGCAGCACTCAGTGCTGGGGCCTGGGGACAGGGGCAGCCCTTCAGTGGCTCTCAGGAACCACAGGAGCTGGAACAGCATCCCCTGGTGTGAGCCCCTGGTGCAGGGAGAGCCCGGGGAGTGCTGGGCTCTCCTGGGAATGCTCCTGTGACATGCAATGCTGGGAACAGCTCGGGGCTGTGGGAGCTGTCCAGGACCTGTCAGACCCGGCTCTATGGAGCCATTCCAGCCTGGAAAGGGATGGCAAAGCCAAGGGGTTCTTTCTTCATGCATCCACCACATTTCTACCCTTTCTTTCTGACCCAGGACAGACAAAACCAAGTAATCCTGTTCCTCCAAGTGCCTGGCCAGCTCTGCCCAGGGAGGAGGGTAGGCAGTGGGAGGGGGCTGTGTCTCAAAGGGATTTAGGGTCTTTGGGGAGTCTCAGGGGGTCCAGGGGAGCTGTAGGAACATGAAGGGCTTTGTAGGGTCGTTTGGGATCCAAAGAGACCCAAAGAGGGGCCAGGGTTTTGGGAGAGGCTGTGGGAGCCTGAAGGGGGTTCAGACTCATGGGGAGCTCCAAAGGGGCACGGGATTGGCACAGGGAGGGGGTGGGCACAGACCCCGGGGAGGGATCTCTCTACCCCAATGCCCACATCCATCCTCTGCACCCCACTCCCAGAGTGCTGAGCACTGCTGGAACCAACTCTCTTCAGGCTGTGTGATTTTGGGTTGCTGTTGTGTCACCCCATTCCCAAACACCCACGGGGGTTTCCAAATGAAATCCTGGGCCCACCCAGCCTGGGAGGGGATGGGGCAGGAGCTCCTGCCAGGATCAGGACTCACCGGAGCAGTTGTAGCCAGCGAGTAGCGTGTCCAGCAGAGGGAGCGTGGTGTGCTGGAACACCTCCTCCTGCGTGGCCCTCTCGCCAAAAACGTGGTCGAACTCGAACTCGAGGTTCCTGCGGCGGCGGCCGGGGCCGGTGCCGGTGCCGCCGGGCTCCTCGGAGGCGAAGAGCACGGCGCGCTGGTTCAGGACGTGCAGGACGGAGGGCGCAGCTCGCTCCCGGGGGTTGGGGGGCCTCACACGCAGCACCACGGCCACGGAGCCCTCCTGGGGAGGGGGCTCTGCCCCCCAACAGGCACCTGCGGCTGGGGCATCGGGCTGCTCGGGGCTCCCTATCCACTGATCCGGGTCCTCCTGTGGTCTGGGGGGGATGAGTTCAGCTGGAGGGTGCAGTGGGGGAGAGAGATCCCCAGGCTGGGCGAGGTCTCAGAGCCTTCCCCCCTTCCTGGGGTCTGTGCCCACCCCCTCCCTGTGCCAATCCCGTGCCCCTTTGGAGCTCCCCATGAGCCTGAACCCCCTCCAGGCTCCCACAGCCTCTCCCAAAACCCTGGCCCCTCTCTGGTCTCCTTGGATCCCAAACGATCCTACAAAACCCTTCATGCTCCAACAGCTCCCGTGGACCCCACAGACTCCCCAAAGACCCTAAATCTCTTTGAGACACAGTCCCCTCCTACAGCCCAACATCCCCCTTCCAGCCCACTCAGCATCCCCATATTTTGGCCCCCACAGCGCCTCTCACGACAGAATCCCAGAACCCCAGAATCACAGAATCCTGGAATCCCAGAATCCCAGAACCCCAGAATCCCAGAATAACGAGGTTGGAAGAGACCTCTGAGATCATCGAGTCCAACCTATGCCCTAACACCTCACCTAGACAATAGCAGCAGGTCCAGCCTTTTTTTAAACACACCCAGAGATGGTGATTGCACCACCTCCCTGGGAAGAGCACTCCAGTATTTATTACTCTTCCCACCCCCCATCACTCCTCAGAGCTCCCTCCCACAGCCCTGCAGACCCCCGCGTCCCTGTCCCGCCCCCCAGAACTGACCCAGCCACCGCGTCCCCCGCGGGGACGGCAGCACCCACGCCTGGGGTCGGCATGGCCGGGCAAGGGACGAGGCACAGCCCCGGTCACCGGGAACGCCGAGAGCGGAGCGGCCAGCGGAGCGCGGCTGAGCGGGGACAGCCCGCCCGTTGTCACCCGGGATCCGCCGGTGCCTGGCAGCCCTGGAACGTTGTCGCTTGTGCCGCTGGTGGCCATGGAGCCGTGCCGGGAGCAACGGAGCCCCCGAGGATCCATCGCCGTGGAGGCGCAGCGTCACTGAGGGGTCCCTGAGCGGTGATCTCGGCATCCCCTGCCTCGCCCTCCTCTGGCCGCTCCTCTCCTGCTGCAGCCCGCGATGTGTTCGGGGTTTGGTGTTTGGCTCGGGTGCTGCTTTTCCTCCACCAGAACCCCCCAGTCCTTCTCTGCAGGACTCCTAGCTCTTCTCCCACTCTGTGCTGTCCCTGTGCAGGTGCAGCCCCTTCCCTTGGCTCTGCTGAACATCACTGTGTCCTCCTGGTCCCACTTCTCGACCTTGTCCAGGTCCCCCTGGATGTCACCAGCACTGCAGCTTTGTGTCACCTTTGTGAACGTGCTGAGGGCGGCCTTGAGCCACTGTGTCAGTGAGGAAGGGACTGCAGAGCCCCAGTGCCACCCAGAGCCCTCAGGGACATCCTTGTCACCAGCCTCCCCCAGGACATGGGGCCACTGCATCCAGCCAGTCCCTGGCCCCCCTCTCACATTTGTGTCCCCTCAGCTGGGGGATGAGGATGGATTTTTGAAGGGGATGAAAGCAGCTCCAGGCAGTGGGTGCAGATGTGGATTGGGGTGCCTGGGGATGGGGATTGGGGTGTCTGGGGATGTGGATTGGAGCTTTTGGGGATGTGGATTGGGGTGTCTGGGGATGGGAACTGAGGTTTCTGGGGATGGGGATTGGGGTGTCTGAGGATGCTGTTCTGTCACAGTTTGGGGTGTGCAATGAGGTCCCTCGTGCTGAGGAGCACATTTAGGGCACAAAGCTGGTGGGGCAGCTGCCCTGGGAGCTGCAGGGGAAATGGCCAGAGCCCCCAACAAGTGGCCAGGAGCTGGCACTGACCCAAAGGGCCCTGCAGTGCCAGGCAGGGCACTGGGGCACAGCAGGAGAGGATGGCTCAGCAGGAACACCCCACTGCCAGGAGGGGATGGAGCCTGGGAGGTTCTTTGTTGACTCCATCTCGAGCTGTTACTGAGCTGCTGCAGCACAATAAAATTCCTTAAAGGAGCCAGAGCCTGGCACTGCTCTCTGGGAGCCCTGGGGCTGAGCTGGAGAGGAAACCAGGAGCAACTGTGGGATGGAGTGTGGGGGAGCCAACAGGGCCCCAGGGGCAGTCTGGGGTGGGAGTGCAGCTGCCAGAGCAGCTCCAGGATGGGTGGCAGGGAAGTTTCCTGAACAGTTTCTGATGCAGATGGGATCTCAGGTCACCTTCCTTCTCCAAACATCCAACTACCAGCACCAGGTGACTGACCCAGTATGTCAATAGGTAGGGAACAATCAACCCTTTTTTGTGATTTTATATTGATAATCCTTTCTGGCCTATGGCAACCCTTAATTGTGTTGTTTGGTACCTGCAATAATAATGTGTGTAGGGTAGTGTTAAATCCCTTGAAACTTTGAGTATATTAGCAGGAATGCCCTGTTAAAATCAAGGGAGGAATTCCTGTTGAGGAATCTCTGGAGCTGCTGCTGTGAGGGGGCTTCAGTGCCAGTCTGGAGGGGCAGGAATGTGACTGCCAGAGGGGCTCTGGGATGGATGGATGGAGGAATGGATGGATGGATGGATGGGTGGATGGATGGCCAGAAAGGTTCCTGAACAATTGCTGGCCCATGTGGGACCCCAGCCCACCTTCCTCCAAACACCCAAGTGCTGCTGCTAGATCAGTTCACCTGGCATCCTTGTAGCAGGCAGGAAACAAAGAGAGAGTGTTAAAGTTCCTGAGCAGCTTCCACATCAGTTCTAAGAGTGGTCTGAGTGTCTCTGTCGTGCAGCATTTTGGTGCAGTTCCTGCAGTGGATGGAGCACGGGGCTGGGCTGAGGGTCGGAAGGAGCAGGCTCTGAGCCGGGCTGGAGCGAGCCTGGAGTCCTTTAACCATTTTAAAGGATGCAGTGTGAAATGTTTACAATCCTGGGCTGTACCGTGTGCTGGACACTGTGTTTGGTGCGCGGTGATTCCTTCCCGAGGCACTTCCATGGCAGAGCTCCCGGGCTGCCCGTGCTGTGCGGCCGGGTCGGGCCGGGCCGGGCTGGGCACCAACCCCGGGGAAGGAGCCGCTCCCTCGGGAAGTGCTCAGGGAGACTCCTGGGGAAGGGGATCCAGGGCAGTGAGAGGCGCCTCGGCTCCAAGCCGCTCCTGTAGCTATTTAGGCCGTAGTGGTGACACCGTCCCCTCAGGGCCCGCTCAGCCCCTCACGACCTGAGGCCCCCTTCAGCCACGGCCTCCTCACTGCGCCTGCGTCTCCTCTGGGGCCGCAAAACCCCTCGTACAGGGCACTGTACCCACTTAGTGCACTAACCCTGACCCTGACCCTGACCCTGACCCCGATCCCGATCCCGATCCCGGCCCCGGCCCCGGCCCCGGCCCCGGCCCCGGCCCCGGCCCCGGCCCCGGCCCCGGCCCCTCCGTTCTAGGCAGGTTCCCGCTCCCGCGCCGCTTTTAAATTGCCCGCGAGGCCCCTCCCTGCTCCCTGATTGGCCCCGCTCCGCCTTTCCGACTCCCATTGGCTGCGCCCCGCGCGGTGCTTCATGGGGGTTGTAGTCCCGAGCCCCGCGCCATGCGCTATGGGAGCTGCGGTCCCGGCGCCGCCTGCGCCCCCTGCCGGCGGGAAGAGGCTACTGCAGCTCCGAGCCCCGTGGGCGGCGGAGAGGGGAAGGTCCCGAGGGTACCCGGGGTCATGGAAGGTTCCGGGGGGTCCTGGAAGGTCCCGAGTGGGTTCGGGACGTCCCGGAGGGTTCTAGAGGGTCTCCGGGTTGCGCTTTGGCCGCACCGTTCTCGGGGACCTTCTGCTCGAAGCTGCGATCCAGCCCGGCCCCGCCGCCGCATCCAGCCGGGGTCGGTGTTGGGGAACAGCGCCGGGAGCCGCCGGGGCTTGGGACACACACAGAGAGCTGGGAGAGGGAGCACAGCTGGAACACACACACACATCTGGAACGAACACACTCACCTGGAACACACACTCACCTGTGGGACACACAGCCCCGGGACACAGACACACACCTGGGGCACACACACACCTGGGGACATGAACACTCATTCTTGGGGACACACGGACACACACATACGGCCAGGAGGACACCCAGCCCCGTCCTGTCCCCAAGGCCACTCCGTGTCCCCAGGGCTCCCATCCTCTGTCCCCAGCACAGCCGCTGGCCCCGGGCTCCCGCTGTCACCTCGAATCGCGCCACGTCCCGCCCGTGCCGAGGCAGCGGTGACGGGCGGGACTGCCCGAGGGTCCCGGTGGCTCCGTGTGTCCCTCCCCGAGCAGTGGCAGCGCTGTGTTTCGCAGGGGACACCCCCTCATGGGGACAGGGCCGGGGTAAGGGTGGCACCCAAGTGTCCCCACGACGGCGCTGCAGGGACAGGGAGCCTCTCGTGGTTTGATGAAGGAAGCGGCCCCGGGGTGGGAGGTGGTGGCACAAAGACCCCGTCCCCGGTGTTGGGGACACTGGGGACACTGGGGACACACACAGCAGACCGGGACAGATCACAGCTCTGCTTTACCATGTTGTCACCCGGCGGCGGGGGGAAGGGGCAGGAGGGCGGCTCCCCCCGGCCCAGCACAGCCCCCCCCGGCCCGGGGACCCCCCGAGAGCCCCGGCAGCGCCCCGGGGCGGGCAGAGAGCAGCGGGGGCACAGCCGGGCATGTGGGACAGCGCGGGGGGCACCCCCAGCCTCTGCCATCCCCAAACCTCTGCAGCCCCCGGCCCTGACGGGAACAGGGGGGCTCGGGGCAGCCGGGAGCGCGGGGAGGGGGATCCGTGGGGTGGGCAGGGGGTGCCAGGGGGAGCTGGGGGGCAGCAGGGAACAGAACCACGGCCCAGGCACGCCGTGGGGCTGGGGGGGCACTGCGGGGAGGCCGGGGGGGATGCGGGGGGCGCCGGGCTCAGTCCGAGTAGATGATGAAGCCGGAGAAGGTGCTGTACTTGTTGTTGTTGCCGCCGTGGGCTTTGCCCCCGTCCAGCTTGATGAAGACCTCGTCGCCCGCGTCCAGGTGCAGGATGACGCTGTTGCTGGCGTAGTCGTAGTTCTGGTCGGCGTCCTGAGCGATGGCGCTGGCTCTGACCTGCCCAGGGGACACGGCGAGAGCGGCTCAGGGCACGGCTCGGTCCCGCCTCACGCACATCAATCAGATCCACCCGCCCCGGGGCAGCGAGGGGGGCCCGGGAACCCCCCGGGCGTGAGCGGGTCCCGGGGGGAGACGGCTCCGCCAGCACGGCCCGGAGCCCCCCCGGACCCCGCGGGCACCGACACGAGACCGCGGTGCTGGGAGTGACGGGGACAGTGGCACAGGGTGGGACTGCGGCTGTGGGGTCAGGTGCGGGATTACAGCCCGGACACAGGACCCCGCTGTGGGACAGGCACGCAGCTCTGACACAGAACCCCAAATCCAGGCCTGGATCCAGGACCGTGGGTCAGATGTGGGACCATGGTCTGACACGGAGCCCCAAATCCAGGTTTGGATCCAGGACCGTGGGTCTGGCATGGGACCACAGCTCAGACACAACCCCAAATCCAGGTTTGGATCCAGGTTTGGATGCAGTTTGGATGCAGGACCGTGGGTCAGATGTGACACCACAGCTCCACATGGGACCACGGCTGTCCCACAGGACCCTGACTCCGGATTTGGATGCACAGCTCAAACACAGCACCCCATCTCTGGGTTTGGATCCAGGGCCATGCCCGGGACACAGCACCCCATCTCCCAGCCCAGTCCCAAGCCCTGCATCCCGCAGCGCTTCCCGGGAGCTGCACGGGGACGGTGAGCGTGTGGCGAGGGCTGAACCCGCACCCCCCGCGACACGGACCCGCACCCACCCCCAGAAATGTTCCCTGGGTGCCGGCAGAGCCGGAGGAGCCGTCACCGCCCGCAGGAGCGGTTCCGTGGCTGGAGCCGCTGCAGAATTCTTTGGGTAATCAAATCTCCGCCGGAGCCTCGCGGGGAGATCGCGGCGCTGGGTGACAGTGACAAGGCGGCTGCTGAAATCCCAAGCGAAATGCAGAAGCGCTGCGCCGGGAGAAGGTGCCGCTAATTACAAGCGACGAGAATCGGCTCTTAATTGGCTCGCATGGGCGAGCGGCTGCGGTGTCCCGGAGCGGCGGGACAAGGACGGGTGTCCCCTGCAGTCCTGTCCTTTGTCCCCAGGACAGGATTACCAGGGCATCACTCCTCACCGGCAGCCTGCGATGCTGGAGTGGGACGCTGTAAACTCTGGAACCTACAGACGGCCAGGCTGGTGGTCCCACAGGACTCACTTGGAACATTCACCCTGTTAAAAATCACCCTGTGCCCACCCTGCCACCGCGAGGGTCCGCATTGCCAGTGGGGGACCTCGGTCAGCCACAGCGCCCCAATCTCCTGGGCGGTCCTGCTGCGGAACGGGAGTGAGGGAAGAAGCCAGGAAAGGAGGAAGGAGAGCCAGGAAAGGAGGAAGGAGAGCCAGGAAAAGCCATTTGGCGCCGTCCCCCCCGCCACAGCTGGAGCTGCCCGGTGCCATCCGTCTTCCCTCGTTAAGGAGCCGCCTCATCACGGCGCGCCCGCCAGCCCTCGCTAAGCAGGGAAGATAAATGGCAGCGCTGGGCCCGGGCTGAGCCGCTCCCGGCACCGCAGCGGCACAGGAGGGGGGCTGCCACCACGGCCACCAGCGATGGCCTCACCCTTTGTGCTGTTCTGTGCCTCAGTTTCCCCACGGCGGAGCTGGGACTCACGGCGGTGGCGTGGCCCCAGCCTGGGCTCTGACCCCAGTGACAATGCTGGGGGTGTCCCCGGTGCTGGGGGGCACACTCTGGAGGGGTCCCCAAGGCGGCTGCACCCAGGGGACAGCGGGGTGCTGCCATGTGCGGTGACACTCGGGGCCTCGGGGACACCACGTGCCCCGTGTGCCACCACGGCCCAGCACCCCGAGGCGTCTTTTGAGCCCCCAAACTCAGCGGCAGATGCTCCTCAGGATCCTCAGGACCCAGGTGCAGCAGCAGATGCCCCCCCTGGACCCCCAGCCAGGGCAGTGGAGCCCCCAGGACCCCCCAGCACGTCCTTGTGCACCCTTGGGGACTGTCCCCAAGAGTGCCCTGGGGCTGTGACCCTCCCTGAGCTGGGGATGGCCTTCTACAGCATGGGATCCCCAAAACTACCTGGTACCAGCCCTGTCTATCCATTTATCAATCAATCAATCAATCAATCCGTCCCTCCGTCCGTCCACCTCTCACTGCCCTTGCCTCAGCTACGGGCTAATACAAATAATAATTAATGCTAATTAACCACCAGCAGCAGCTCCCCTGGCTCTCATTAACTCCAACCCGACCCAACGGTGATGGGCAGCCCCCAAACCAGCAGCACCAGGGGGATTTTTGGGGGGCCAGAGGGAGCCCCCCAAGTTCTGACTGGCTCTGAATTTGCCGGGATCGACCTTTGCCTGCTGGGAACCCCACGCCATGCCAGGGACGGGGGATTTTCGGCAGCAACCCCTTAAATAACCCTATTTTTTAATTATTTGGGCCATTGAGGGGGATCTTCTTTCTAGATATCGATGCGGCGATGCCTTGTTAGTAATTAACAAGCCGTTAATTAAGTTGCATCGCCCGCCCGAGCGCTGCTCCTCTTGACAAGGGGCTCCACAGCTCCTGGAAATTCATCCAGAAATGTCGATGCCCCGCAGATCTGGGGAGGGTAGGAAGGTTTGGGGCGGTCCCCAAAAAGATTTTGGGGCAGGCCAAAGGGTTGAGGGGAGTTTTTGGGGTGCTCAGTCCGGAGTGCTTGGGAGAAAGAGCCAGAAGTGCCAAGCAGCGCTGGAACTCCCCAAAATTTAAGGCTGGAGGGCGGGGGAAGATCAAAATAATCTCAAGAAAAGGAAACGTGAAGTGTTTGGATGGAGAAAAGCTGCCGAGCGAGCGGCTCCTGCTGTGCTCCCGCTCGGAAGGGCTCGGGGAGGGCGACAAAGCTCCCGCTCCTCCTCACACCCCGGCTCTTTTTGGGGTGAAAACTCAGTTTTGGGTTAATTCGGGGTCCTGGATCCTCAGGGCAAGGATGCATCGCGGGCTGTGGTGCCGGAGGAAACGCCGGGAAGCGGGAGCGGAGTGGATGGAGCCGCGGGAATGCGGCTGCGGTGACATCCAGGGGAACCGAGCTCGGTGACATCCCCGGGGGCACAGCCACGTCCTGTCCCTCGAGTGGCGGCCGGGAGGGGGACACGGCGTGGGAAAGGGGCACCCCAAAAGCGTGCGGGTGGCGAGGCTGAGCCCTGGCACTGGGGGTTCCAGCGGGATGCGGGAGAGGGGAGGGGGAAGGATGGAGCCACCCTCGGGGTGTCCCCCGCGGGGTCCCCACGCAGCCCCAGGGGTGCAGCCCCCCAAAAGCGGGGCAGGCGCTGCCCCCATCGAGGCCACCACAGACACTGTCCCTGCCGAGGAGCCTCAGTGGGGACAATGGCATGGCCGGGGGGACACCCCGGGGACCCCAAGGAACATCTCCGTGGGCAAGGACAGAGCTGAGGGAACCTCTGGGGACACCTCAGGGTGCATGGTGACTGTCCCCAGCACGGGGAGAGGGACAGGGCACACAGGGCAGCGCCTGGGGACGGGAGGAGGAGGATGGGACACGCCAGGGGTGCCCCAGAGCCCTGCACTGTCCATGAGAGAGGCACAGGGCACCCCAGGGGTGCACCCAGAGCCCTGCACTGCCCATGAGAGAGGCACAGGGCACCCCAGGGGTGCACCCAGAGCCCTGCACTGTCCCTGTGGGAGGGACAGGGCACCCCAGGGCTGCTCCTTCAGGGCAGGGAGTACCCTGGGGACACAACCAGAGTCTGTCATTGTCACTGGAAAAAGGATGGAGCATCCCGGGGGAGCATCTCCAGCACTGGGAGAAGGTAGGAGCACCCTGGGGATGCAGCTCCAGAGATGGCAGCAGGACAGAGCCCCTCGGGGGTGCACCCCGAGTCCATCACGTCACTGTGAGGAGAACAGGGCACCCTGGGGTTACACCTCCGTGCCCAAGAGAAGGATGTGGCACCCTGGAAACGCACCCAAATCCCATCATTGTCACCGAGAGAGGGACAGAACATCCTGGGGATTCATCCCTGGGGGTAGGAAAAGGACAGGGCATCCTGGGGGTGCACACAGAGCCCATCTTCAGCGCTGGGAGAAGGATCAAGCACCTCAGGGGTGCATGGCATGTCTGGGAGAAGGATGTGGATGGACCCAGAGCCCATCACTGCCGCTGGGAGAAGGATGTGCCACCCCGGGGATGCATCTCTGGGGCTGGGAATAGGATGGGGCCCCTGGGGAAGCACCCAGAGCCCGCAATCAGCACCGGGAGAAGGATGTGGCACCCTGGGGGTGCATCCCTGGGGCCGGGAGAAGGATGGAGCAGCCAGGAGTGCATCCAGGGGCCGGTGAAAGGACGGGGCCCCCGGGGAAGCACCCGCGGTCCATCATCAGCACAAAGAAGATGTGACAACCTGAGGGTGCATTCCTGGGGCCGGGAGAAGGATGGAACACCCGTTCTGAGGCCAGGAAAAGGACGGGGAAGCACCCACAGCCCTTCTCCCGAGCTGGGGGACGGCAGAGCTCCCGGTCCCGCGGAGGGAGCCGGCATGGGCAGCCCTTACCTGCCCGTTCTTGCAGAGGTCGGCCCACATGCTGGTGCCGTCGCCGCCGCGCATGAGGACGTGGTAGGTGAAGAAGTAGGTGCCGGGGATGGCGCAGGTGAACTTGCCCGAGGCGGCGTCGTAGCTGTTGCCCAGGTTGGTGACCACGTCGTCGAACTTGAGCACCTCGTAGCCCTCGTGGGGGTTCTTGAGGCCGGCGTAGAAGGCGACCCGCGGCACCGTGCTGTAGGTGGCCGCGCTCACCGCGCCCGTAGCGCCCGGTCCCGGTAATCCCGGGGGTCCCGGTCTTCCCGCTTCGCCCCGCGCCCCCACGGGCCCCGGCGGTCCCGGTTCTCCGGGCGGTCCCGGCGGTCCCGGTTTGCCCGGTCTGCCCGGTTTGCCTTGGGGACCCTGCACCAGGGTGGAGGGCGGCGGGAGGGGGCCGCGCTCGGCCGGTTGCTGGGGGGGCGCGGCGGGGCCGTAGGGCTCGCAGACCATCCGGCAGGTGCCCAGCATCTCGTAGCGGCCGTCGGTACCGGCGGAGCTCACCAGCACCGGGATGAGCACCACCAGCACCAGAACCATCACCACCCCCGCCGCGGCCGCCAGCAAAGTGTTCCGGCCCAGGCTGAGCCGCCGCCCGGCCGGGGCGCGCTGGCGCCCGGGGGAGGGAATGGTGCCGGCGGGGGGGAGCAGGGCGGCGGCGGCGGC
>JAWWEY010000114.1:3650762-3662414 GCA_035582745.1 Loriotus luctuosus
CGGTACCCCATTCCTGGAGCTCCCGTCCCTGCTGTACCCCATTCCTGGAGCCCCCCTTCCCTGCTGTACCCCATTCCTGCAGCCCCCCTTCCCTGCTGTACCCCATTCCTGGACCCCCTCTTCCTTGGGCTTGTCCCCGCGGGGGTTTGGGATGTGCGGACTGGGACTGGTGGTGCTGAGCCCGCTCCCACGGCTGGGCACCACACAGCTCCCATGGACACAGCTCCAGAGCCCTTCCCCCGTGGGTGCAGCCCACGCAGGGGGCTCAGCCCAGGCTCCCCCGGCCGCGGGCAGCCCTGCGCCTCAGCGTGCCCCTGGATCCGCTCGCTTTCCCGGCCCCGCTAAACTCGTTAGCGGCGGGTGAACGAACGTCAGCCGGGCGGGAGCGAAGCGCCAAATGCGATTATTCCCCGTCTCACTCCATCCTTCCACCCCGGGCTCCATTTATCCGAGGGAGGCGGAACTGGCTCTTATCTCGGCCGAGAAATCGCGCTCCGGCCCTGATTGATGGCTGGCTGCGAGGGACCCCAGCGGCACGGCACAATCAGGGAGCGTTCAGAGCAGGAGGGGTCAGCGCTCGGGTACAGCTCGGGGAGGCTCCCTGGGGCCGCACAGGGACCACCGGGTCTCTCCTCTCTCAGGTGGGTGAGACATGGGAGCTGCGGGGCTCAGGGGAGGATGGAGGTGGAAGAGTGCCTGGCCCCAAAAAGGGGCAGGTGCTGGGGGGGAAGGTCCCCGTGCCTAAAGGATGGCACAGGGGACAGGCAGGACATTGCCTCACAGGCCCAAAGCCAGGCAGGGGGGTGGGAACACCCTGGAGGATCCCAGGGATCACCATGGTCAGGGGCTGGCAGCACCCACCTTTCTCAAAGTGTGGGCACAAGCAGTGGAATTGGGGACAGGGGTACCCCAGAGGGAACAGAGACCCACAGCAGATCCAGGATCACATCCCAGCAAGCCAAACCCACCCTGAGGGGAACCCAGAGCCAACACTGAGCCCGCCCAAGGAAAGCCATGGCAGGGCTGATGCTCCAAGCAGCTCCTGCAGCAGCTCAGGGATGTTTACTGGGAAAAGCAGGAGCAGCCAGCAGCTCTTCCTGCGTGTGCTGAACTTTACAGAGTGCAGCCGTGCCCCGGCATAGGAACAGCCTGGGAGCAGCCTGGGAAGAGCCACGGGAACTGGAGCAGCTGCTTTCAGTGTTTTATTAAAACAAAAGTGAAGACCCAGCACCCGCCTTGCCCAGGCTCGGCTCTCCCACCGGGGAACTGCTGCCAAAGGAAGCTCAAACAGCAGGAAATGAGATTGAATGAGGCAGAGCCCAGGTCTCAGCCTGCTCCGGGGTGGATCACATCCCTGGATCCAAAGCCAAGGGTGACCCATGAGTGATGGCCACAGAGGCAGAGGGGAGGAGCAGCAAGCTGAACACCCATCCATGTGAATGAGATGCTGTCCTCCCCCTCACTGATTTAACAAGTTTCCTTTAAATTAACATGAAAGAGGGGAAATTCCAAATCTAAACTTGGATTAGGAGGGCTGAGCTATGGGGAATCACCCCAGGGGACATTGCAGGCAATAAAAGGGCCCGAGAAGGCACCAGCCGTAGGGAGGAGATTGTCCTGGAAGACATTAAAGTGAGATTGTACCTGATTAAAGTGAGATTGTCCCAGATTAAAGTGAGATTGTCCCAGATTAAAGTGAAATTGTCCCAGATTAAAGTGCCTCAGCTCACTGAAGTCCCACAACAGACCCACACAGGAACAAGGACATCATCCCACAGGCACAGCTGAGAACCTGAGCAAGGAGAATGTGCCTGAAAAAACCTCTGGCTGTGTTCACCTTGGGAAGTGTGCAAGGAGACGCCTCTGTCTGCATTCAGCTGGCAAAGCTCATTAACAGAGGTGGCCTTTCACTGCCCTTTTCAAACGGGGAAATTCAGGCCCCTTCCCTGCCTAAGAGAAAAGGTGAATTAAGAGATGAAATGCCGGATGAGGAGGAACACCAGCCCGCCGAGCCCGGCGACGGCCGTGCCCACCACGAGCCGTGCCCAGAGGAAATCCAGGGAATCCTCGAGGCGGGTGTGCAGCTGCAGGACCTGCCGGCGAGTGCTCTCCCAGTCCCCGGAGTTGTCGATGACGTGCGTGGCCCACCTGCGCTTCTCCTCCAGGGGTAGCTGCGAGCTGATCCGAGCTTCGGCCTCGGCCACGCCCAGCCCGCTCCTCTTCATCAGCCGCGCCAGCTGCGTCGGGGGGTCACTGCCGGGCGGAGCACGGGGATGAGCCGGGGATGGGAGGGAAAGGGGGATCTGCCCTCCTCGGGCACCGGGGGGAATCGCGGGGATAAAGCAGGAATGAGAGAGGCGCCCCCTTGTCATTTCTGACACAGCCAGCCTGCACTTGGAGCAGCAGAGCCACTGCTGGTTGGGCTGTTCTCAGCATTCACACAGCTTGTAACAGTGCCCCAGATGCTGCCCTGGTAGAGCATGGGCTGTGGAAGGCCCAGAGGCAGTGAATTCCCCTTTAGGGTGGTGCCAGGGAAAGCTCAGGAAGGACCTCATGCTCTATAAAGGGAGGTATTGCTTCTCTCAATTGCACCAGGGCTGAGGCTGAACCTCCAGAGGGGAGGCACACGATGGTCCCATCTGAGAGAGGTGGCTTGGCCCCTGTCCCCGTGGCTCCTGGAGCACTTACCAATAAACCAGCACTGTGTATTTCATCAGCCTGGTCAACCCACGGGTCTCAAAGAGCAGAGGGATGTCGAGGATCACGTAGCGGTAACCTGTGGAAATGGAAACATTCCCCAAAAAAGGGAACAGAGTTAACCCCCATTCCCAAATCCCTCATGCTGCACACACACCATGGCCACGAAAAGCAAAGCAAGCAGGAGCTCTTCAGCTCCATGATCACAGCCAAGCAGAGCAGAGCCTGCAGACCCTCCTCCCTCTCACAGGGAGGAAATGGTTTCATTCCAAGTTTCCAGAGGGAAAAAAAAAAAAATCAACCCTAACCTGGTTGCTCCAGACCAAAGGTGAAACTGCAGAAATATAATGAGGAGCTGAAACGAGGAGCTGAAATGAGAGCAGCAGTGCCTGGCTGGCAGGAGCAGCAGCTGTGTGCTGTGCTGGCCTCTCCCGGGAAGCAGTGCCCACAGCAGGATCTGCTCTCCACTCCTTCTCTTGTCCAAGACTTCACCAGGCTGCAGCCATCTGAGCCAACATTTCCCAGCTCAGTTTTCTTCCCTTTATGAAAAGCTTTGGCTAAACAGCTCCATTTTTCCAAGGGGAGCAAGGAAACCTCCACAGACCTCCTGCAGCTGTGTCACTGAAATGTGAGGGGAGCCTCCAGGCACAGCCCAAGGGCTGAACTCTCACCAAAACTGCCTGGGTTTGGTTTAAAACCTCTGACAGCACAGGGAGCAGAGCTTCTCACACTCAATCACTGTCCCCCTGGTCCTCTCCATGCCCCTGCCCTTGGCCAGTGTCTGGGGAGGTGGGAGATGCCCTGCTCAGTCTGGGGGAGAGGGTGAGGGGAGGACAAAGCTCTAAGTCAGGATTTCACTCCCCTGTGTGTCCCCCAGTCATGGGGACATCTCAGGCTGGTGTCCCCTCTTTATAACCCCCCTAAAACTGAGCTGCCCACAGCAAGTAAAGTCTTGACAAAGACATCATCATCCAAGGAGCCACCATTCCACCAGCACCTCCGCCCTGAGAGGCTTCTCACTGCCCTCTGATTGGATCGATCAGAGCTTTCCTTACACAGCCATCCTCAGAGACAACATCCAGCTATCCCAAATCATTAAATCCTGACTAATGAGGACAAAGCAGCCTGCTGAAGCCACACAGAGCTCTAGCCAAGGGCCAGGACAGCATCCGCCTCCTCAGCCCGCAGCCCCGAGTTCAAGACTCCATCTCTGGCTCCTGGCATTCCTGCCTGTTGCTTCCTTTGTGCTTCCTCCTCCTCCTCCTCCTCACCCCGCAGCAGTGCTCGGCCCCGTGGTGCCCTAGCCTGTTCAGCTCTCCCAGGGCTCAGCTCTGATAAGCACCACCAATCCAGACTGACTCTATTAAGGCATCCTTCTGTCTACATGGAGACCTCTGGAACAGCTGGTGATCTTATCTGGCATTTCCCCAGCCCAGCCTGACAGCTGCATTTGTTCCTTTTATCAGGGGGAATGTGGCACTTTGGAAGGCACAGCTGTCAGCCCATTCCTCACCTTATCGACACTCAGAGGGCTCCAGAGCTTGCAGGGAAGCTGGAGCAGGCTGGGGGCAGGGAGGGATATGTGGCCATTTCAGGATTGTGGCATTATCCAGTGGGGAATCTCAGCAGAGCTGCTCTCAGGCCCTACAGATACACTTGAAACCGCAGAGGAAAGCGGTGAAGGGCAGCAGTGAAAGGCAGGAGTGAATCAGGAATGAATCCTCCAAACACTGACACCAAAGGCCACTGCAGGCAGAGCACAAAGGCTGTCACTCAACGTCCCTTCCTTTCCTCTGTCATCCCTGTCCCTCTCCTCACATTCAAACCAAAGGCAGAGGGAGCAAGGAGGCTCCTGTTTAGGCAGGAGTCTGGCAGGGTGGACAAGGCTGACACCAAAGGCCACTGCAGGCAGAGCACAAAGGCTGTCACTCAATGTCCCTTCCCTTCCTCCGTCATCCCTGTCCCTCTCCTCACATTCAAGGGAGCAGGGGTGACTCCTGCTTGGGCAGGAGCCTGGACAAAGCCTCTTACCAAGTACAAAGTACTTCAGGATCTGCTTCAGCATCTCCTTCAGGATCTCAGGGTGGGTGATGGAGTTCAGCAGCCGCCGTTTCTCCGGCTGGGAGAAGATGATGCTTCCGAGAGCCTCACGATTTATCTCGCCGTTCTCCAGGAGGATCTCGGTGCCAAAGTGCTGCAGGATCTGCTGATGGGCCTTGGAGTGGGGCTGCACCACTGAGAACATCAAACAGCTGGGGGTGAGAGCCAGTTTTACAGCACAGTTGGTGTTTGCATCAGCATTCACCCTCAGATGGGGTTTGCTCATTCACCACAGAGCTGATGCTCGCCGTGGCAGCACATCTGCCTCCAGCACATCTGTCCTGGCACCACATCTGCAGCTGCTGCCAGCCCAAGGTCCCTTTGAGGGCTGACACCTGGAAGATGGAAGCCCTGCAGACATTAATTCAGCACCACAACCCTCGTGGCACGTGCTGCTGCTCAGGGCGACCACTGAGCAGGGAGGACACGGCGATGGCCACACGCCAAGGCTGGGGGAGAGCTGGGCTGAGCCAATTCCCACCAGGGATGGAGCAGGGAGATCCTAAAGGAACAGGACCAGCTGGAAACTTCAGCTCTATGTGGATATTCACTGCTGTAACAGCTCTGGATGCTGCTGAGGTGTTTTTTTTTTTAATTGTCTTTCACATCAGTCACTAAATTCTTCATGAAAATGAACAGAAAAAGCTTCTAAAAGCTCAAGCCCCAATCAGCCCTTGCAGGGGCTCTGACGTTACAGGAGTGTACAACTTTAAAGCCACCAAAAAAAAAAATCCCCAACAAAAGGGATGAAGCAATAAAACCATAATTAAGCTCCAGCTGAGGGTAACCACAGCGAGGACAGACCACAGATAATCATCTCTCCCAAATCCAGGAACATTGCCACAGGTTGTAACCTCAGGCCAACCTCATAAAAGTCTTTAAGACCAATTTTTTTCTCTTGTGGAATATCACATGGAGGCACAGTTTCAGGATGGGTGAAATCCATATAGTAAACAAACACATATAAAAAAGGAATTGGTGTAAAATAAAGTGATTGGCAGAAAACTTTCACAGAGTATCTGTAGTGTTTTCGTACCGTCTCCGAGGGCTTTTAGCACCTCCAGCAAATTTCCTGCACCTCCAGGGGAATTACAGTGCAATAAAATGTTAAAGCATCACAGCTTTGAGTGGCTACACAGTAAGTTCTTCACCAAACAGAAAAGCTCAGGCATTTCCAAATGACACCATTGCACCATTGTTCAGCAGCAGACCCCAAACCTGCTGCATGCAGGGTCCACAGCCCTCAGAAACCCAGACTGGTCTGGGGGGGAAACCTCACCCAGTGCCACCCCCTGCCATGGCAGGGACACTTCCACTGTCCCAGGCTGCTCCAAGCCCCATCCAGCCTGACCTGAGACACTTTCAGGGATCCAGGGGCAGCCACAGCTGCTCTGGGCACCCTCTGCTCTCCTCATTATCCTGCTGGGGTGAAGGGATTAACATCTCACAGGTAATCAGGGAAAACAAGGTCTGCTCTGGTCCTACTGAGTCAACAGATCTGGGATTCTGGGGTTTTTCTGCAGCCCAAGCAGCACAAGCCTTTTTTGTTGTTGTTGTTTGGGTTTCTGTTTGTTTTGTTGTTGTTATTGTTGTTTTGAGTTTTGTTGTTTGGGTTTTTTTGAGCCCATTAATTTTGTGCTCTGATCTCCCAGTATCACCAGAAAAACAACATCCAGCACAGACGAACATTCTCTTTCAGCCACCAACGTTACTGAGTGACAGGATGGGTGTCCTGGGGCTCAGGGGATGTGTTGGACTCACCAAGTGATCCCACTTGACAGGGAACCACATTTGCTTTTGTCCAGAGTTAGCTTTCAAACCTGGGAATCATCACACTCCAGGGGATGGAAACTCAGAGTACTCAGAATACAACATCCCCGCGGTGTTTATTAGGTCATGATCTTCTTTTTTTCCTTTATTAAAAATATATCCCCGTTCCAATCTCCTCCCGGGGCAGCTGGGACTGGGAAGCAGGAGGCAAAACCTTTCTGCGATGTACCCAGAGCACCCTCTGCCGTCAGCGATCCCGGTTGTCAGGGGAACCTCAGGCAGCGGGAGGGAGCGCTGGAAAACTCACCCTGCCTGGCGATAACATCGGCATCGATGACGGCACAGCCCAGCTCCCGCAGCACGGCCACCACCGTGCTCTTCCCCGACGCGATGCCACCCGACAGTCCCACCAGGAACATGGTGAAGAGCTGCAAAACATGCCAGGATATTGTCTGAATTCTGCTCGTGCTGACCACATCAAATATTTAGTCCCAAACAGGCAACTTCATTCAAAGCTCATTTCCCAATTTTTTCAGGGTATCACTGAGATATCAGCAGGATTTTGGCACTCTCTGAGCTGGGTGTTCTACAGTGCTGGATTAAAAAATGCTTTTCTGGATGTGCCACTTGAGCCAGCCCTAAGTTCCTCCAGCTGGTTTATCTGCAGCTCCAGCAACTCCTTCCCCTTTAGCATCTCCACTCATCAAACCACAGCCCCACCTACAGCACCTGTCACAGACATCTTTTCTGAAAAATCCTTTCCTTAGGATTTTTTCTCCTGAGAAGCTGAGAGGCCTCGGGAACAAAATGTAACCAATGGTTATCTGCTGCTGTGGAATGCAACAGGTGGATCCTTGATTGGCCCATGTTGGATGTTTGTAATTAATGGCCAATCTCAGTCAGCTGGCTCGGACAGAGAGTCCGGGGCAGCTGCCTTTGTTGTCATTCTTTTCCTTTCTATTCTTAGCTTAGCTAGCCTTCTGAGGAGAACCTTTTCTTCTATTTTTTAGTATAGTTTTAATGTAAGATATATAATAAAATAATAAATCAAGCCTTCTGAAATATGGAGTCAGATCTCCATCTCTTCCTTCAACATAAGACCCCTGTGAACACAGTCACACTGCAGTCCTGGCTGAGGTCCTTTCCCACTTTATTTTACCAGCTGCTGGTCCAGGAGAGCAGAGCTGCTCCTGTCTGCTTCTGTCTCCTGTGTGTCCATGTGTGGGACAGCACCACCTCCCTGCCCTGGGTTAAAGAGAGCCCTGGCATTCCCAGGATACTGTGCTAGGACACAATCAGAATGCATTTTTCCAGGGAACTTGCATTTCCAAGGTCTCCTCTTAGAGCAGGCTGGGTGCTTAGAGCCCGGCCACCAGGGAGAGGGAAGTTGTAAACTCAGCTAGCAGCAGGTTTACTTGCAGTGTAACAAATTATTTCCAGTGTGATACAGCATATAAAGGAGATAATTAGCACCATATTTTTGGTACAATAATTTTAAAAGGTATTTTTAATCCTCCCTGATTAAGACAGCTCTTCTGTATTTGCTTTCCTCCTTTTTAATAGTGGAAGACATGATGATCTGAGGGCCTAGGCTGTATCTTTATTTGGTTTGGAACACTGTTAGCAATTTATTGAACCAAGCAAAAACATTTTAGTGTAATATCTCTGCTTGTGATAAAAGTTAATAAAGTTACAGCCTCCCACTTTGAATCAGCTCTCCTATTCCTAATTCATTTGTGCTCTTGTGCTAATCAATAGAGGCACTGCTGCAGTGAGACCCAGCAGCTGGTAAAAACCAAACCTGCTACAAAAAAGGCTCAGAACAAAACTGAAAATGCAAAACAAGGTCATTCTGGGAAGGCAAGTTGTCATGACTGCCTGAAGTTGAATTTGGATTGGTGATCTCTAAGAGGACCTTTATTCATCAGAAAGAGTACATTTCTTGAGTTTCATAGAAGCATCAAGAAGCAGAGGAACTACTCTCTCAGAACCTCTTCAGAATGCAAAGGGTGAAAGCACTGATTCAAACCCTTCCTAAAGAATTGTGTGTCTTTGGAGTGTGTGTGGCATGGCCAGAGTTACTGTTACACTGTGGTGCCTTTGGAAATGAGGGATTGTGCATCTGTTCTCTCACTTTCCTGAAATATTTTTCCCAGTCTTGATTTTTGTTTGTTTCTAAAGTACACGTGCTTCAGTTTCTGGGTAGGCTGTGTTTGATAATGAAAGCTGTGCCTCTGCTATCACAGAGCAGTTCCTTATCCTTCTCTTTTGCTGTAAACAAGGATAAATGGTTATGCTCCCTTAAAGCTGAAGTCTTGTGTCAGTCACACCACATAAACATGTTCTCTTTTTCTCTTGCATTAGTGTCAGGGAAGAAAATGACAGCATTGCTGATTTCCTTCATCCTTTTACTTGTTTCAAATCTTGGAGTCATGATACACAAGCAAACCCAGGACTATTTTATCCAGCCCAAAGCTGATGTGCAAAATGTAATTATCTTGGACAGGGACTTTCCTCTGTAACCTGCCTGCTCAACACGTCAGCCCTTTGTTCTCTGGCAGTGTTAAAGCTGGTGTCTTATTTCACTTTATCTCTGCTGTTGTTCTACGTCTTCCACTCCACCTCCAATGTTTGTTTCTGCAGTGCCTTGCTCAAAAATGTAAAAGGTGTCCTGTCATAAACAAAAGCACCAGAAACGTGTAGCAGTGAATAAACAAATTGTTATTTGGCATCCTTCTTAAAAGTTGTTATCTCCCTGTCTTGGCTGTTGGTTAAGACAGACGCATAGAACATCTGTAGTGGTCATCATTCCCTGCCAGGACGCTGGTCTCTGCAGCACAGCTGAGCAGCACTGATGGAGGAGAGAGTGAGCAGCAATCATCCTGACAGTAAAGGTTTCATGGCCATCCCTTGAAATTAACAGGAGACTTTTTGTCCTTTTAATGCCTTTATTAAAAGGGATCAGCTTAAGGTTGGGAAGCTCGATGGGTCGACACGGAGGAGGAGGAACGTGCAGCTTTGTCCACTGAAGGACAGAGCTGGGGTTCCATCCTCATGAGAGCAGTGGGCATAACACCATGTTTTCTTCACTCTAGAATATTCTAGGGTCGGCCTCTTGGCTCCAGCTGAGGTCTGTGATCAGGGTGAGGGGCAACGAAGGTTTGCAGCATCTCTGCAGGCTCGGTACTTTGTTCTTCATGTCCAGACATCACTCTGATCTCTTAATTCTGTGTTGGCTCGTTGGTTTTGGGGTCTTTTCGGTAAATTTGGTGGGTTAGCTTCCCATGGCATGCTGGTCTTGAGGTTATTTTGCATTTTCTCTGATGCCAGCCCACCTCCATGTCCCCTTCTCTCACTATTTGGGGAGAAGGGCCATCAATTTAGCCCCAGGCAGGGCCATACGATACAAAAGGAGCATTTAGCGAAAATGACCGGTGATTACAATAACAAACAGGTAGAACTTCACCTTGGCAGCAACTGGTTTAACCGGTTCTGCAACCTTTTTTTTTTCCCTAAAAAATTGGCAGATTTTTTACTTATAACATCCCTCACTGGGAGGGAGGAGCTGTCAATGTGCTGTGTGCATGTGATAAATAACATCACCCAGCATTTCACAGCCTACGAGTCCTGTTTTAAAGCTCATTATTGCATGGCAATCTAGTTCAATATTCAGTGCCATTATTGATGTAAAGAGTAAAAGTTTAATTGCGGGACAGCTCTGGAAATTGGAGTCCTGCTGAGTTCCTCTCCAGGTACATATTTTATTGTTGCATGCTGGATATTTGCTGTGTTTACAAAATATGTAGATATTTATCAAAAAGATCTTATAGTGGTTTGTACAGCAGGGATTGCAGGTGTACAAGCAATATTTAATCCAATGAGTAAAATAATTTTTTCCCCCTTTTATGGTATGTCACTGTCACATTTCAAAAGTGTGAATCTCTTTCAAATCCCCCCACTAAATTTGCAGAATGAGAACTTTAACAATAATTTACATTAAGATGTGAAACTTGGTGCTATTTGGAATTTGGATATATATTTTATGATGGAGATACTTCAACAAATCTATTTTAAAATGTGGGTGCTGGTCATGAAATCAAAAGCTGATTATTTTCTTCACAGAAAAATTTTATGTGGAGGGGAGGTGCAGAAGGAATGCTGCCAGTATTCTTTGGAAATACAACTGTTTTTCCACAAATACTCTTAATTTAAATTAATTTTAAAAATTTTTGTCAAACTTTTAAACTGATTTTTTCTAAAGTCTTATACTGAAGGAAGACTTTGTGTTTTAGAAAGCCACATAAATAATATCTGAAATTCACAGAACAAGTACTTTGGTCTTGAATAATGTCCCTAAAAATGCAGCAAAATTTTCTCATTAAAAACAATAATCAGCATAAGTGCACAGGCGTGCTGCTGATTGCAGGAGGGTGTGGAAGGAAGGAGCACAGGTGTTTACACAGCCACACACTTGCTGGTTGTGGGAGGATGTTTCTTGAAATGTGCAAATATTTATGCTAGTTCTTAGTTTATAAGATTTATTCCACAGTCCTGAGGTGTCCCAAGATAATTCCATCTCTTGAGTAAAACATTTTCAGTGTGCCCACATTGATTTCCAAAGTACTTACTGATTAGAGCACAAACATTTACAGTAAATAAGTTATCTGTGAATTCAAGTAGGGGTTTTGTCTTTAAACAGCTTGTGCTTTTAACACATTTCTTCTCAAGCCATAATTATCCAGTAAGTCATTTCACAATTGCTATTCCCAAGACAAGCAGTGCACAGTAACATTTCGTGTTGAAGGAGTCAAGAGCAAGCTGGGGATGAGGTTTGGAGCATGATTGCTGTCAGGTCAGGAGGAGGGAGCCCTGCTCTGCAGTGAGTGACTGACTGTGATGGGCAGCTGAAGCTCTGGGAATGCCTCCATCCTCCTGAGACAAAGCACAAATATTGTATTTGTGTTCCCTCAGATGGAGGAAGGAATGATGAATCTGACTCCATGCTCTCAGAAGGCTTCTATTCTATTCTATTCTATTCTATTCTATTCTATTCTATTCTATTCTATTCTATTCTATTCTATTCTA
>JAWWEY010000114.1:3662514-3674362 GCA_035582745.1 Loriotus luctuosus
TTCTATTCTTAGCTAGCCTTCTGATGAAATCCTTTCTTCTATTCTTTTAGTATAGTTTTAATATAATATATATCACAGAATAATAAATCAAGCCTTCTGAAACATGGAGTCAGGTCCTCATCTCTTCCCTCATCCTCAGACCCCTGTGAACACTGTCACAAGCACCCTGACCATGGAATTATGGAATTGTTTGGATTGGAAGAGATCTTAAAGCCCATCCAACTCCACCTCTTGGTACAGACAGGGATTTCCACTGTCCCAGGCTGCTCCAAGCCCTGTCCAGCCTGGTCTGGAACACTTCTAGGGATCCAGGAGCAGCCACAGCTGCTCTGGGCACCCTGTGCCAGGGCCTCTCCACCCTCACAGGGAGAAATTCCTTTTCCCCTTGTCCTGTCCCTCCATCTCTTGTCCAAAACCTCTCCTGGAGCCCCTTTAGCCACTTCAAGGGGCTCTGAGCTCTCCCTGGATCCTTCTTTTCTCCAGGTGAACATCCCCAGCTCTCCCAGCCTGGATCCAAAGCAGAGGAGCTCCAGCCCTTGATGGATCTCCATGGCCTCCTCTAGATCTCAGAGAAATCAGGAAATTTCTGGCAGGTTTGTTGAGGGTGACCCAGGAGCAGGGAAAAATGAGAATTCAGACAATATCTGAGCCAGGGACACAGGAGCAGGAAAAAAGAGCAGAATTCAGATCTGAGCCAGGGACACAGGAGAAGTGAAAAAGGGGGAAGAATTCAGACAATATCTGAGCCAGGAGTGGGACACAGGACCAGGGAAAAATTGTCTGAATTCTGCCCTTTTTCCCTGCTCCTGTGTCCCAATCCTGGCTCAGATATTGTCTGAATGCTGCCCTATCTGAGCCAGGACTGGGACACAGGAGCAGTAAAAAAAGGGCAAAATTCAGACAATATCTGAGCCAGGGACACACAGGGTCTGAGAGGGACAGCCCTGCTCAGTCCCTGCAGCCAGGTATCAAAGCTCAGCCACCTCTGACACCACCAGAGCCCACAAGGCTCTCAGGAAATCCCATTCCCACACCACTAAGGACAGGGAACTCACAGCTCTGAGCAACAAACTGGTGTCTGTGAGCTGCCCTGAGCACAGAGCTGTGATTCTGGGTTTTTTTTGGTTGGTGACACAAAAAAACTCTGCCCATAAAGGAACCAGGTACAAACTGCCCAGGGTGCCCCCAGGACAACAGGTGGGCACAGAAGATGGCTGGGAACACAACAAAACAGAAAACAACAACAAAAAATGAAATTTCAGTCACAATTCAGTGCTCAAACAGGAGCCAAACCCACAGTTTGGAGGGAGGAAGGGGTGGGCAGGTCCTGTGGCAGAGCTGGAGCAGACACCAGGACAGCAGATGGGAACATCTTCCCTTTTCCTTCCCTTTTCCAGACACCAGGACAGCAGATGGGAACATCTGTTCCCCTGAAGCAACAAGGGAAAAGAGAGGGCCAAAATATGAACAGCAAACAGCAGTGACTGTGGAGGCTGCTCTACATCCCAAACAGGACCTGGCCCCCATGAAAAGCCTCTCTGGTGTCCCACGGGGCTTGCAGTGACAGAGAGGCTGGTTATTTATTATTTATTTGCCATCCCACAAGGATTTTATCCTCCTACTGCTGCAGCCTGTAGGAAGAGGCACCAGGAGGAGCTGGATCATGGCAGTGCAGGCTCCTGCTTTGTAAAAATACCCTGAAATAAATAATAGACTTTGTAAAAATACACTGAAAACTCTCCTGCCCTTGTAAACAGAGCTTTAACTGCATTAAGCTCAGTGTTTTGGCCTCCAGCCTCAGCTGGGACTTGCTCCCAAAACCCTGCTATTTCTGTCCCTCCTCCACAGGAATCACTGCAGGGGAAAGCAGCCCTTGGAAGGGTTATCCTGGAAAGCAGGGCCAGGCAGGGAGCTGAGCACTTGTGCTGTCCAAGGGCCTGCACAGATCTCACACATCAATATTTAACAAGCTCTGGTTTGAACTGCACACGAGGGGAGAGGGCAGCTTGTTCCTGCAGATGTTACTGGCAGGAGCCAGAATTAGTTTTCCCCAAAATACAGCATTTTTGGGGGATATATTTGGCCTGCTCCAACTAAATCAGACATGGGGGAAACCAGAACACGACCCATAGAGGCTGGTAAGGAAAACTCAGTGAGCTCTTCCTGCAGTGAGGAATGGGGAGATGCACCCAGAGCACTGAGGAAATGTTTTTCCAAGAATTAAGTGCCTAAAAATTCCCGTTACCCAGCTCCTGGGGGTTTTGAGCACAGCACAAGCTGCCAGCCTCAACCCATCCACCAGGGAAGCACAGGGAGTGGGGATGAAGCTGGATGAAGCTCCAGCACCATCCTCACCCGGCCCTCCTCATCTCTGCTGGGGCTGAGAGCGCTGGTGTTTGGCTGGAAGAAGCTGCAGCCAAAGGGAAGAATTATCGCTTATTGGCGGGGGAAGAGCCGCCGCCACAAACACCGTGACCGACCCCGCGGGCACCGCCATGGCCGCCGCCCTCACACTCACCCTCCGCCCGGCTTCACCCGCTCCGCAGTGTCCCGCGCTCCCATTGGCTGGCGGGAAGCGGGGGCGTCTCTCCCAGCCAATCAGCGCCGCCCTCATTAGACTCGACCCATCCCTCAAGCATCCCTCCCATCCCTCGCGGGTGGAGACGCGAGCACCGCGGCTTCAGTGGGGAACGGGCCGCGGCTCTCCGTCCGCCGGGGCATCCACGAGGCTGCCCGGTGTGAAGGAGCCGTCCCGCCACCGGCGGCCCGCCCCTGGACACCACCAGAGACCTGACGGGAATTGTAGTCCCGGCCCCGGCGCAGCCCGGCCCCCGCAAGCCCACGCGGACTACCACTCCCGGCATGCCTCACGGCCCGCCGGCCAATCGCGGCGCGCTTTGTTGCGGGGGCGCGGCACGCGGGGAGGCCCCGTTCAAGATGGCGGACGACAGTGAGACAGCAGTGAGGCGGCCACCGGCGAGGCCTTCGCGGCCGGCGGCAGAGGAGAACGACCACGAGCATTGTAGCGACTGCGAGAACGAGGCGGAGCATGGCTCCAACCGGGGGTGAGCGGCGGCCGGGACCGCGTGCCACGGCGGCGGCCGGGCCCATTGAGGCGAGGAACGGCCGGGAAGTGAGAGGCGCCCCGCCCCTTGCGTGCGCTGATTGGTCGCTGGGCAGCGTCCCGGGCAGCGATTGGTCGAGGCGCCGGTCAGTCTGGTGGGGGGGCGGTGCCGTTGGCGCCCATTCACGCCCGCTGCCGGAGCGTGTCCGAAGCTCAGCAGGGTCGGGCGCGGCCGCGGCGTGGATGGGTGACGGCTGCGGTGCTGCGGGGAGGCTGGGACGGGGCTGCGAGCGCCTTTTTGGGGCAGAAATGAGCCCATTTAGCAGTTCTTCCTGCCTGTGCATTAGGGTGTGTCTCCCTGCATTCCCTCTGCCCTCCCGCAGGAGCCTCAGCCCACTCGTGGTATCTCCATCCCCGCGGTGCCACCCAGGGTGGTGGCACGCGTGATGCTGCTTTCCGGAGCATGTGGCATCCCCGGAGTAATCCCGGCTTTCTGCACACTCATCACGTCGTTATCCTAAACACGGCCCGGGGTTTTGCAAAGCGCTGCCTACATTGTCTCGTGGTTGGAGGAGCGCAGCCTGTAGGGGAATGGAATGGTGGAATAACAACAACAAGGCAGGGAGCGAGCACAGGCAGCCAGGCAGGTCCTTATCTCAGTCGGGAAGAGCTGGAATGCTTAACGTGGCACCCTCATTACTCACTGCCTTAATTAATACTGTGCAGAGCTGCCTCACCATGCTTGGGATTTGGGGGAGAGGCTCTGTCCCCGTTCCTGCTGGGAATGGCAACACCAACGTGTGGCTTTCCAGAGGTTCCCGGCGGTTTTCACTTTGTTTTTCCTGCCCCTGAGCCTCCCTGGGCTCCTCCTGCCCTCCTGGTGCTGCTTCCCCACCGTGGGCTTGGAGAGCCATTCTCCCTCCAATCCTGCCTGCCCAGGAACCAAAGTGAATAAAAGGTCACACAAGAAATATCACAGAGGGTTTTTTTTATGACAGCACAGCTGCCCATTTATATTTCATTTGCCTCCCGGGTGTGGCACCGTGTCTCACTTTAATCGGTTTAGCTGTGCTTGGGGGAGATTTTTATTTTCTTTCCCTCTGACATGATTAGGTTTGTGGAAGCCAGAGCTGAGCACAGGAGACACGGTGCTCAATCACTGCTGCTCCCCAGCCCAGCAGTGCCCTTTGCCAGGAAAAGGTGTGTCCTGGAGCCCTCCTTGGGATCCTGGGCATCACTCTGGCCACCACAAGCAGCCTGGGGAATATCCAGTAGGAAATAGTTTGGATAACTTGGGAAATAACACCAAAAGTGTGGCTGGTGGGCACATAAGGAGCATGAGGCAGGGAGGCTTTGGAGCTCTCTGGCAAACCCCCAAAAGCCACCAGGGAGAGACCAAGTGGTGGGAAGGAGGATGGATTTCTTACAAGCATTAATTCTGTTGATTCCATACCAGCCATCCCATTACAGCAGGGTGTGGGAGTGTTTCCTGCCACCCCAGTGACACTGTCCCCAAAACCAGGGCAAGGGAAGGGCTTTGAGGTGCCAGGCTTTGTTTGCAGAGCCACACTCTGAGCCCTTCCTGTGCCAGTTTGTGCTGGGACTCGCTGGATTTTGGCCCTGAGGTTTAAAACATAAAAGTATTCCTCAGTGAAAGCAATACTTCCTTTCCTTTTAAGGACAGGAAAGAGGAATTGAGTTTCCTCAGCCTCAGTCCTGTGTCAGCAGGGGGAAGTGGCTGCTCTGCTCTCTGCTGTGCCTATCCAAGCTGATTTTCCAAAGAAAATAATCCCACTTGGTTGTTTTCCATATTTCCTTTTGTGTGGAGGGAGCTTCTGCTGTGGAGGATTTATTCCCTGGGTCTGGAAGGGCAGGAACATTGCATGGGCTCAGCCTGATGGGGTTTGTCACCTCCCAGGCACTGGTGACACCAGGATGGGAGTGTCCCAATGCCCTGGAACAGCTCAGAGCCACCTGGGGAAGCTGTTCCAGGCTGGAGAAGTTTGGGAGTGCCCCTGTGTGAGGGGGCACAGGGGCTTTTCCAGAGGGGTTTGGCAATCCCTGCCTGCTCTGGGCCACCAGAAAAGGTTCCTGGGACAGGCACTGGTGGCAATCTGAGCTCTGCCATCTGGAGATCCTCCCTGCCACAGCCCCTAACAAGATCACAGAGATTACAGCCTGATTAGCCCCTGGCATGGCTGAAGGATTTTCCAGCACCTAAATACAGAGCAGGGATCTTCTCCTTCTCATCTGACACTTCCAGCCTCCCACCAGGCTCAGGGAGCTGCCCACAGCTGGGGCTGTTCCCCTTGTGCTGCCTCCCTCAGCTTTGGGAGCAGCCAGGGATGGATGAGTGGGTGCTGAGCACCAGTTTGTCACTGGGTGAGTCTGGTGTTTTCCAGTTTGCACCAGTTTGTTGCTGTGTAAATCTGGTGTTTTCCAGTTTGCACCAGTTTGTCACTGGGTGAGTCTGGTGTTTTCCAACCTCTAGAGGGGCTCAGCCAGTCTGAGCAGGTCTCACCCTGAACAAGCCTGGTTGCTGTCTTTAAGTGCTCCCAAAAATCAATTTTCAAGTTCACTCAGGTCACAGGGGTTGTTTGTGGGCAGTGCTTGGGGCTGGAGCCTTTGCACACACCTGGAAACAGAAAAGGAGGGATTGGAGCAATGGCCATGGTGGTGGGGATGCCTTTCCCAGGAGAAAAGAGTTTTCCTCAGCCAGAAAAGAGACCACGGTGATCCCACAAGGAGCTGGGAGATGTTTGCAGCCAAGGTGCCTTTGTCCAGCTACTTCATCTCTCAGTGCACCTTGCAAAGGGATATGGGAGGGGAAAAAGGCCTTAAATGCAGCTGGGGAGGCTGTGGGATATGGGATGTGGGGTGTGGGATGTGGGGTGTGGGCTGGGCTGGCAGCTCACCCCTCCTGGGGATGAAACTCCCCCAGCCCTCTCAGCTTTGTCAGGCCACCTGCAGATTTTGGGTGGTGGTGGTTTGTCCCACACATTGTCATTAATTTGGGGAGTATCTGGGTGGTGCAGCTACCTTGGAAAAAGAAAATATTTGCTTTCCTAAATAGATTTAAAATAAAAAATACCTGTAATTGTTGCTTCTCTGGGTGTAGTGAGTGGGATCTTTGGCTTTTCCTGCATTTTCGTACATGTTGGTGCCTCCTCTGCCAGGCTGGTTTTCATCTCCTGGCTGGAGCAGGGCCCTTTGCCCAGGCCAAACCTCATCCCACCTTCTGCCACCCTGATTTCCTCCAGGTCACCACAGCTTTGCTCATAAATCAGGGAGGAATCTTCTCAGAGCTTTCACCTGCCTGCTTGGGCTGAGCTCATTAGCACCAAGCTGGGAGTTGGCAGCTCTGATTTATGAAGCAAAGCAATGCTGACAGAGTATGAGAGGAGCATTTTGTCTGTCACAGCTGACACCTGCAGCATCCCAAGGTGCTGGTGAGCTGGGAACTCGTGTCCCTCTCCTTTGGAAGGGGCAACTTCAGTGTCAGCCCTTGGGGTGTGCTCAGGAATTCTCCTGGTGCTGTCAGTTTGTGGTGTTAAAATTGATAGGAAGTTGTTTGGATGTGTTTATTTGCAGCTCCAAGGTGGCTTTGCTCATCCCAGGACTTCAGTGTGGCCAGGATTTGCCTGTGCTCCTCCCCAGAGAGTTAAAAAAGCCATCAGACATTTGTCACTAAAATCAATAATGCTGTCACAGTGCTGTGCTGCCTTTGCTGCTGCTGTCATGTCCCAGCAGCATCTCCCAGGTGCAGGCAAAGCCCTTTCCTGGCAGTGGGAGGGAAGGTGAGATTCCCCCCAGGGATGCTGGACCTTGGAGCTTTGCTCCTGCTCCTCTCCTTCATGTTCTTCTGGAGAAGATGGGAGGCTTCTCTTCACCCCCTTTTGTGGAGCAGCTTGCCCTGAACCACTGCTTGTTCCACACCAGGAATGCTCCATCTCCTGGTGTCCCTTTTGTTTCCAGGTGTCCCTTCCATCTCCAGGTGTCCCTTCCACTTCCAGGTGTCCCACACAGGCTCTGCTGATGGGTGAGGATCCTTTTCCCCACCATGTGCTGTCTGCAGAGTCTCTGCTGCTGTTCAGGTTTTATCCAGAGGAAATCCCTCCCCACTCAGCAGCTCTGTGTCCTGCAAACCTTTCTCTGCTCCCCATCATGTTGGTTTTCTATTCTACATCCCAAAACATTTCTCCATCCCCTTTTCCCCAGTTTCATAACCTTGCTGCTCAGCCCAGGGATTGCACAGAGTGGTTGGGTTGGAAGGGACCTTGAAGATCATCCAGGCAGGGACACCTTCCACCTTCCAAGCTCTGTTTTCCTCCCTGGCCTTGCTGAAATAAATAATTGGATGCTGCTCCAACAGATTTTCCAACGCATTTCTTATTTTTTTTTTCTTCTCCACCCTCTTCACCACTTCTTGTGTTTTTAAAGACATTAAACTGTGGTTTTTTTGGGGGGGGGATTCCAGGCTTTACCTCTGGGCAGGTCAGATCTGTGGGGTTTCCCTGTTTTGGGGTGCAAGGAGGGGGACAGCTGTGCTGTACCCTGACCCTGCTGGGCACTCTGAGGGGCAGGACAGAGCTGAGCCATGTGCTGGCAGCTGGCAGAGCTCTCCTGGCCCTGCTCCTTCCCTCAGACCTGCTCCAGCCTCTCCAGGACTGCATTTCCCCCTGAGCCTGAGTGTCTCAGAGGCTCCCAGCTCCCCCATAATGTTGAATGTCCTGTGTCAGGTCATTCCATGCAGGATCACAAGATCATCATCATCATCATGAGCTGCCCTCTGCCATGCTGGGAGCAGGAACCTCTCCTGGGTTTTGGCACCAGGATGCCAAACAAAAGCCAGGCTCAGTGAGGGGAAAAGCTGGAACAAAAGCCAGGCTCAGTGAAGGGAAAAACTGGACCAAAAGCCAGGCTTAGTGAAGGGGAAAACTGGAGCAAAAGCCAGGCTCAGTGAGAGGACAAAGCTGGAGCAAAAGCCAGGCTCAGTGAGGGGTTTCACACCAGCAGCTGTTTGGGGATGATGATGATGATGATGTTGATCTGGATGTCCAGGGCTGCCCTGCAGCTCTGCAAGGAGGAGCTGTGCCCTGCTCTGGGCACTTCCCACCCTGCTCTCCCAGAGATTTGCTCCTCACTCTCAATTTTCAAGCTCCAGCAGAACAAAATGGGAATTTCCCAATAAACAGCCCCATCTCCCCAGAGCATCACCTCTGCAGGTGAGGTGACACTTGGCACAGTGTCACCACCTCTCTGTGGTACCTGACCCTGCTCTGGGGCCTCTCCCTGGGGCTGGACCTGTGTTTTGTGCTTCCACATCCATCCTGGGGTTTGGAAAAAAGGAAAAAGCCAAAGCTGAGCATCTCACCACTCCACAGGGTGGGTTTGGGCATGGATGGCAGAGCAGGGATGGGGTCACCTGCAGCACAGGGCACAGTGCCCACTGCCCAGCACACCTGTGGGGTGGCAGGTGTTGGTGCTGTCCCTTTTTGGGGCTCCCAGGGAGTTCTGTGCCATGGGGTGTGCACAGAATGTTCCTCTTCCTGGAGACTTGGACTCAGCAGGAGCCTGCATTTTCTTTAGAGTGCCTCAGAAACCAACCGAATGTTGTCCCAAAAGAAAAACCCCAAGGCTCCAATGATGTTTCTTTTGTTCCTCAGGGGCCTGAGTCCAGCAAATGACAGTGGAGCCAAAAAGAAGAAAAAGAAACCCAAAAGGAAGAAAGAGAAGGGAGGAGGAGACCAGGCTGACCAGGCTCAGGACCAGCCAGTGAAGGTGAGCACCCCCTTCCCAGAATCCTGGCCCATCCCAAACCCCTCCACTGTTACTTAGGCCAAGGAAAGAGTTCCCAGCTCTGGTTTTAGGCGCTTATTTGCTCAAAAAACGTCAGATTTCGAGTGATTTCTGCACGTGTGGGAATTCCTGTTGGTGCAGAAGGTGTTTGCAGAGCCCTCCAGGGACAGGGCAGTCCTTGGCTGGATGTCTCAGCCAGTTCCAGGGTCAGACTGGCACCTCCAAGTTATTCTTGCCAGACACAGGCAGGAGCTGCCACTGCCAGGTGAGTCCTGCCCTCAGCAGCACAGAGGGGACATCTGGTGGTGTTGATTTTTTCCTTGATGATCCCAAGAACAGCAGCTGGGGAGAGCAGGGTCTGTTTTATCCCTCTGATCCTGTCCAGCAGCCATTGATTCAGGATGGGACACACAGGGTTTGAACTTACTAGCTCTCTTGTCCCCTCTGGTCCTGTGGCAGAGGGGACACATCAGCAGAGGCTGTTTTCTGTCCAAATATATTGAATATTTTGCCCATCTGACACTTCACAGCTTTAAATTGGGACTTTGTGTTTTTCAAACTGAATTCCTCAGGGATCAGAGAGGAGCTGGGGTTGGGAATTCAGTGCAGAGCCATCCACCCTGAGGAAGAGGAGGATGAAAGTGTCTTTCATCTTGACTCAACCTCTCTGCCTTGTCCCAGTCCCTGGTGTCCAGGGGCTCCTCTGGAAGCTGCAGTTTGTGGATACAGATCCAGTTGAGCGGGAGGAGGCTGAACAGTGAGAGAAAAGCCACTGAAAGCATCTCAAGTGCTGGGTGTGGGCTGATCCATCTGTCTGTGCAGGATGCCAGGTGGGGAGCTTTGCTCCTGGGGCTCACAGCACCCACTTCAAGCATTTGTTCAGAAAATTCTGCCATCCCCTTTGTCCTGGGAGTGCCTGGAACCAGATCTAGGTGAGGGGCAGGTGGCTGGTGAAAGGGTTCATGTCAAGGGCTGAGGATGGGAAGGGAGGTTCCTGCCTGCTCTCCATGACAGGATCAGCTCCACATTCCTCTGAGGAGGAGCCCTGCTGGCTCAGCTTACTCATTTTGTCTTTCCACCCTCCTGCTGTGCCCTCAGGTGAACTCTTTACCTGCTGAGAGGATCCAGGAGATTCAAAAAGCCATCGAGCTCTTCTCTGTGGGCCAAGGACCTGCCAAAACCATGGAGGAAGCCAGCAAGAGGAGCTACCAGTTCTGGGACACACAGCCAGTGCCCAAGTTAGGTATGTGCAGCCCCTCAATGTCCTGTGGGCCCTGGGGGTGGCCCTGTGGTCCCCAGGAAACCATCACAGAAGCCTGGAGATGCTGATCTGTGGCCACCAGGTGAGTCCCTGCCTGGCCTGGGCTTCAAAGGCACCAAAACCACTTCCCCACCATTCAGCAACGTGGGCTAGGTGGGTGGGGAGGGTCTGCAGAGCTGTGCAAGCACTGCAGGGGGTACAGAGGGACAAGGAGCCCCTTCAGACATCTCACCTGATGCTTCCTGCATTTGTGCATCCCTTAATCCCAGTCCTGGTCTGGGTCTCAAATCACCCAGGGCAGCCAGAGCAATGTCCTGGGTCCCAGCAGGTCTCTCCAGCCAGGTCTCATAAGCTCTTGGAGATCTATTTTATACCCAAGATAGCTCAGCTACCTTAGAAAGCATAAAATCAGCAGCATGGCTTTTGTGGTAATGTTGGAAACAAAGAAGTTTTAATAAAAGGCAAAATAACAAACTCTTTACAGAGAAAAACCGAGCCAGGTGCAAGAGGTTCTTGCTCCTGGTAAAACATCTCACAAAAGCAATTTAGTTGCTTTGTTCTCTTCTTTTTCTAGTAAATTGCCCAGGCTGGACTTTTTGGCTCCTGTCCAATTGGTTATCATTAGGTTTGAGGTGAAGTCCCCCAGGTCCTATGAGGTGTCCTTTTCACTAATTGAGGAAAGAAACTTCTGAGCTTTTTCTCTTTTTAAGGAGACAAAAGACAGTTTTGTCACTCTGTCAACAAGGGCCACACTCCCACAGAAGTTCTCTGCTGTGTGAGGCCTCCACAGCACCTCAGTCTCACGTCTCCCACCCCTGCAGTGGCACACAGGGATTGTCACTCCACCCACCCAGTCTGGGATGTGACAGTGGGCAGGGAATCAAAACTTCCAGGGCGAGGCTGGAGCCCCCTGGGTGACCAAACACAGCCACAGCTGCATCCTCCAGCTCCTCACGTGGAGCCTGATCCTTCCCTATCCCCACAATGCCAGCACTTCCCTGGGAGCCCCTCCAGGGCACAGGGATCTCCTGCCAGCCCTGGAGTTTGGTCTCCCCAGCCCTCTGTACCCAAGTTTTGTATGTGGTGTTGCCACATCCTGAGATGGGCTCAGAGCTGCCCAGCTCTCCCCTTCCTGTGGCTTGGAGCTTCCCAGACAGAGATCCTTGGTGGGGAAGGTGAGCTGGGGCTGGGAGCAGCTCTGGGAAGCAAATCCAGTGCTGAGCTGCCCCATCCTTGTTCTGCTGGGCTCACACCTCTCTCTGTCACGGGCAGGAGAGGGGAAGCACAAACATAAAGCAGCTGCACCCCAAGCTGCCATGAGCACCTAAGGGTGGGGAGCCCCATCTCTTGTCCCCTGTGAACATCCCAGTGATGCTTCCAGCTCTGGGCCTTGCTCCAGCCCTTCCTCTTGCTCCTGACAGCCTGGAGGAGCTCTCAGAGCAGACAAACCAGGAGAGCTGCCTGTCTGGAAGGTTCATTCCCAGGCTGATTGGGGTGTCTGGGTAACTTTGCTTCAGTTTCTCCTCATCTGCATCCCCCAGAGCTCAGGGGAATTAGAGACTGAGTCCAAGCCCACCATTTTCTAGATTTATCCAAAACTTGTCATGGTTTCAGACTTGCTGCTCTTCAGGATTTCCCTTCATGAGTTGTGACAGTGTTCACAGGGGTCTCAGGTTGAGGGAAGAGATGAGGATCTGACTCCATGTTTCAGAAGGCTTGATTTA
>JAWWEY010000114.1:3684807-3695165 GCA_035582745.1 Loriotus luctuosus
ACATTTTGTTCCTGAGGCCTCTCAGCTTCTCAGGAGGAAAAATCCCAAGGAAAGGATTTTTCATAAAAGATGTCTGCAACAGAAACCAACACAGACAGCACCGAGCTGGGTACAGAGCAGAGGGCACCTCCTGAGCCCAATTTCTGTCCTGATGAGCCCAATTTCTGTCCTGATCCCTATTTCCAGGTTGGATTGGTGCTGCAGTAAGGGAGCCCTTGCCAGGAGAGTGTGGAGGAGCCGGGCCTGAGGAGGTGCTGCCCTCATCCTTTCTGCCAAAGCCGGAGCCACGCCGGGAGAGAGGGGCACCAGAGCCCCCTGCTGCTGCCAGCCACCTCCTCGTTTGATTTAACTGCATCCTCCTAAAGACATGATCAAGGGAATGTAACTGCTGAAACTAGATCATGATTGGCATAGAATGGATTTAACGGGTGAATAATAAAAGTATATATTATATATATTTTAAATCTTTCCTGTTCCCAACTGCCATGAGTTACATTCGGCTGCTGAAGGTCACCACTGGGCTGCTGGACTGGGACTTTTCTCCGTGGGGACAGCTGAGGTTGATGCTGATGGTGGCTGCTGGTCAAAACCCTCCTGCCTGCCCCGAGGGTGCTTCAGGCTCTTTGCCCCAGGTCTGCTCTTGACTCTGTTTAACAGGGGGAGATTCCTTTCCAAGGGCTATTTGTGCAAGAGATGCCTTGTCCCAGAGAGACTCCAACCCTTCCTGCTGGACAGCAGTGCCCGAAGATCCAGGGGGGTTCAGCTCCAGGCACACCCTGCTCTGCTCCTGGGGCTCCTTCCCCTCAGCCTCCCCACTGGGGATGCTCCACTGCCACAGCCTCTCTGCTCAGCTGCTTTTCTCTGGAAGCATGGAAATCTGGATTCTCCATTGGCATCATCCTCCCCGGTGCCTCCAGCACCAGCTCCCGGTGTCACCTCGTGCTGTGGGATCCTCTGAGAGAAAGGAAACGTTGTCATGACAACCCTCCATCCCATCCAGGAGTGCCAGCACTGCCTCCTGCCATGTCCTGACCCCAGAGCTCCGAGATGCTCCTGCCTGCCCAGCCAAAGGTTTCCAAAGCTGCACACCAAGGCCAAGACCCCGTCTATGCACTGTCGCCCCTCCCTGTGCTGGCGTGTCCCTGTCACACCCCGTGGCACCACGGACCCTGTGCCCACCCCAGCCTGGACCTGTGGGGCCTCAGAGGGGACCAGGAGCCCATCACATCCCCCCTGGCAGTGCCATCACATCCCCCTGCTGGGGGTCCTGTGTCACCTATGCAAGTACCTCTGTGTCCCCCCCTGTGTCCCTGCTGTGGGTGGGGGACCCTCCCCTTGTCCCCATGGCTGCTCCAATGAATCCCCCCAGCTCCCCAGGGCACTGCTGGTTTGGGGGTGGGCTCAGCCCTGATCCACCCACGATGGGCCCCGGAGGGTGACAGGGACACTGGGACAGGCTCTGTTAAAATAAAACCTTTATTCCACTGGCTCGATCCCAGGGCTGTAAATCTGTGCCTGTCACTGGTGCCAGAGCTTGGCAATGTGTCCCCACCCGGGCACAGTGGAGTGTGTGGTGGCAGGGTCCCCTCAGGGACTGCAGGGTGATGGTGGCACCAGGAGAGGGGCTGGGACCAAGTATGGCCAAGACTTGAGATTTGCTGGTTGTTGTCACCCATGTCACCCCCGTGGGGCTGTGCTGGGCTGTCGTTGGCCCAATCCTGATTGTCACAGCATCTCTGTCCCCTCAAGGACAGCAGTGGGACACCAGTGGGTGGCACTGGGCAGGGGAGCCCCCACCCCTTTGGGTCCTCCACAGACTGCTGAGCAGCGTCCTGGGGCTGTCCCCACGCAGGGAGGAGCCTGTTGTCCCCCACACAGCCACCACGTCCCCCTGGGCACCTCGGGGACACCGGGCTGTCCCTGCTGTGCTCCCTCACAGGCTCTTGGCTCGAACGTGCACGAAGAGCGTGGCCGGGGCCAGGGAGGCGCCGTCCTTGGAGAGCAGGTGGATGTGGCGGTACCCTGGGGACACACGGGGGGCTCAGCCCGTGCCAGGGGCTGTCCCCATGCCCGGGGGCAGCGGGGGTGGCACCTGCCCCCACCTTGGCGCATGCTGGGCAGGGGCAGCGTGAACTGCCCCACGAAGTCGTTGCAGGAGGTGCTGTCGTGATCCTCCACCACGAAGCGCACCAGGGCCAGCTCGGGCACCCGCACCTGGAAGCGCAGCGTCTCCTCCCAGCGAGGGTTGAAACCTGAGGCACCGGCAGGGGGCTGGGTGGGGCCACCGGGGACCGGCAGGACCCCCGGGCACTGCCCCTGCCCCACTGAGCTGCTGTGCTGCACTAGGGGATGTGGGCATGGGGGTGGTGCTGGGGGAATGGGGTGTACAGGAGGTCAGGTTCCCTGGGCTGTCTGCAGGGATCAGGGTGATCCAAGAGACCCTGGCTTGTCCTTGGGCAGTAATGGGGTTGGGACTGGATGTCCCTGGGGGCTGGGGTGCCCGGGGTGTCCCCAGGGGTGTCCCCAGGGTGCCCAGGTGGCAGCACTCACCGTTGTTGAGCTTGTGGTGGGTTTGTTGCTTGGCACAGTCGGCCGGGACGCCGTGGATCTCCACGCGCACGAAGGGATCCACGATGGAGCTGCCCTTGTCCCTGTTGAGCTTGGGCAGCTGCTGGGCTGTGATCACCTGGGCACAGGGGACATGTGGGTGTCCCCAGAAGGGGCCTGGGTGGCACTTGGCTGGGGCTGGGGACACGGTGAAAGGAGGGAAGTGGCTGATGCCACCCAGTGGCTGACAGCAGCTGGATTGGGGACAGGGTTGTTGTCACCCAGAAGTGTCACGGGTGGCACAGTCAGGATGGGATGAAGAGGAGGGAGGTGGCTGGTGCCATCCAGGAGAAGGGACAAGGTGGTGTCCCCAGAAGAGGATGGCACACAGCCAGGAGTGGGGATGGGGTGAAGAGGAGTGACATTGTTGGTACCACACAGGAGAAGGAACATGAGTGATGTGGCTGGGTCCTCAGGAGGATGGATGTGGGTGGCACTTGGCTGGCATTGGGGACATGGTGGCTGATGCCATCTCAGAGAAGGAACAAGGCTGACAGCAGCTGATCTGGGGACAGGGACAGGGTTGTTGTCACCCAGAAGTGTCATGGGTGGCACAGTCAGGAGTGGGGATGGGGTGAGGAGGAGGGAGGTGGCTGGTGCCATCCAGGAGAAGGTGACACATGGCTGGGGACAAGATGGTGTCCCCAGAAAGGGATGGCACGCAGCCAGGAGTGGGGATGGGGTGAGGAGGAGGGAGATTGTTGGCACCACACAGGAGAAGGAACATGAGTGACATGTGGCTAGGTCCTCAGGAGGAGGGATGTGGGTGGCACTTGGCTGGCACTGGGGACATGGTGGGGAGGAAGGAGGTGGCTGGTGCCATGGTGCCATCTCAGAGAAGGGACATGGCTGACTCCAGCTGGATTTGGGGACAGGGTGGTGTCACCCAGAAGTGTCATGGGTGGCACAGTCAGGATGGGATGAGGAGGAAGGAGGTGGCTGGTGCCATCCATGAGAAGGGACATAGCTGACTTTAGCTGGATTTGGGGACAGGGACAGGGTTGGTGTCACCCAGAAGTGTCAAGGGTGGCATAGTCAGGAGTGTGGATGGGATGAAGAGGAGGAAGGTGGCTGGTGCCATCCATGAGAAAGGACATAGCTGATACCAGCTGGATTTGGGGACAGGGGTGGTGGCACCTGCAGAAAGATGCAGGTGGTACCCGGCCAGCCATTGGAATGTCACGGATATGACCCCGCAGGGAGGTGGGTGGCACTTGGCTGGCCCTAGGGACAGTCTGGGGGGGTGTGCTCACCCTGATGTGCAGGGCCAGGCGCCGGGAGCCCTCCCCAGGGGGGCTCTGCAGGCAGGGCGGTTTCAGGACGTAGCCGCAGCGCCCGTTGGGCAGGAAGCGCCCGGCGTTCAGGTCCATCTCATAGCCCGGCGTCTGGAAGTTCAGGGCCACTGTGGGGACAGCAGGACGGGCTGTCAGGGGGGTGACACCTCCAGGGGTGGGTGCCAGGTGAGGGGGGACTGGGCTCTCACCCAGCTGGCAGCCAGCGTTCCACATCTCCTGGGGGTTGTAGTTGGCAGAGTTCATCTTGAGCCCCAGCGGGTACACGCGGCTGAGCTGGCGGGCGTTGTACCGGACCAGGGCTGGGCCTGGGGGGGACACGGCTCAGGGGGGCTGCTGGGGGTCCCTACAGAGGCTGAGGGGCCCAAGGACACTGACAGAGCCTGCCCAGCTGGGTGGGACTGAGCCTGGCATGTGGCCCTGGAACCAGACCCCAAACCTGACCCTGACCTTGGACACCTGACCCCAAACCTCTGAGCCTTGATCCTGATCTTGACCCCACACTTTGACTTTAGACCCCTGACCTTGGACCTTGACCACAGAACCCAGACCCTGACGCTGATCCCTGGGCCTCAGACTCCAAACCAAGACCCTCAAGCCTGTGCCCTGACCCAGATCCTAATCCTTGACTCCAGACACTGACCCTGGCCCCCAGACCCTGAACACCCAAAATCTGACTCAGATCTTAATCTCAGGCCCTGCCTGACCTCAGATTCTGACCCTGACCCCAAACATTGACCTCAGTCCCTGGACTCTGACCCAGACCTTATTTCCATCCCCAGGCCCTGGACTCAGATGCCACATCCCAAATCCCAATCCCAGACCTTGATCCTGATCGTGTGACCCCAGCCCTGGCCTCTGCCCCCAGGCAGCCCTGCCAGCAGACCAGGGCAGCCTGGGTGAGCCCAGTGTGCCCCTGACCACTCAAGGAGACCGAGCCCATCCTTCTCAGCCCATCCTGCATCCCAGTGGCTCAGGAGTAGGGACCCCCCCTCTGTCCCCACCCCTGTCCCCATCTGGTGGCCCTCACCTGCCTCCTTGATGAGCTTCCGAGCCTTCCTCTCGCTGAAGGAGGACACTTGGCAGGGCTGGGGGTGCCGCAGGGCCTGGGCCAGCCCGGGGAAGGGCACAGCCTGGCAGTAGATCACCAGTGCTGACAGCTCTGGGGACACCTGTGACGCGTCCTTGGCCTGCAGGAGCCACCGTGGCAGCAGGGACAAGCTGGCCCTGGTGGCCACCTGCCATCTGAGGGTCTACAGACCCCCTCCCCTGCTGGTGCTGAGTGCTGAGACCCCCAGGGCTGTGGAGACCCCAAGGTGGTGGAGAAGCCCAGGCAATGGAGTGATGGACCAGGGGCTGATGGGGAACTCAAGGAGGTTGAAAAGTCATGGAGAACCCAAGGGTTCTAAGAACCCAAGGAGGTTGAGAACCTGAAGTCATGGAGAACTCAAGGGCTCTCCAGCCTGAGACATTACAGACCTCAAGATGAGGGAGACCCCAAAGTGCTGGAGACCCTGAGGTGATGGGCACCCCGAGAGGATGGAATACTTGAGGTGACAGAGACCCCAAGGTGGTGCAGAACCCAAGGCAATGGAATGATGGACCAGGGGCTTGGGGGAACCCAAGCAGGTTGATAAGTCAGGGAGAGCCCAAGGGGATGGACAGCCCAAGATGTTCCAGACCCCAAAGTGCTGGAGACCCTGAGGTGATGGGCACCCCAAGAGAGGATGGAATACTTGAGGTGACAGAGACCCCAAAGTGATGCCGACCCCAACAGTCACCCTGGATGTGATGAAGGCCCAACACGATGGGGAACTTGAGGTGACAAAGAAATCAAAGTGTTGGAAACCCCAGAAACAGGATGAGGGAGGCACAGCTGAGGGGTCCCCAAGTTCTGTCCCCTCTGACAGCCACTCACCCTGCCAGCCCCCCCAGCTCCAGCATCACCCACCTGCAGAGGTTTGATCTCCTGCAGCGACTGCAGCGACTGAAAGAGGAGAGAGCAGAGCTGCAGAGGGCACAGCAGAGCTGGCAGTGCTCAGCTGGGACAGCCCTAGCATGCCCTGGCACCACCAGGGTGCTCTGATCCATCAGGAGCACCAGGTCCCCCAAAACCACATCCCTGGCGAAGTCTCTCACCCGCCGGGGGCTTCTCTCCTGCACCTTCTCCTCCTCTTCTTCCTCCTCTTCCTCTTCCTCCTCCTCGGGGTGCAGAAGGGAGGTGACCCCCCGTGGCTCCTGCCACAGCTCTGGCAGCTTCTTGCCCTTCACCAGGATCTTTTCCTTCAGCTGCTGCAGAGGGCAGGAGCGAGCTCAGGGCTCGGCGGGGACACGGGGACACCGCGGTGGCACACGGGTGGCCTTACCTCTGGCGAGGGGAGCTCGTGGGGGTGCTGGCCCTGCAGGGGCTGTGTCAGCAGCCTGTCCCCAAGGATGGCCCTCATGTGCCGGGCCATGGTGGCCTGCTGCTCCAGCCCGCAGTGGTTCTCCAGGGACAGGATGACGGGATAGGGCGATTTCTGGGCATGGGGAGGGGCAGCCCTCAGCGCCGGGCACCGGGCACCGGGCACTTCACACTCAGCACCGGGCACCGGGCACTTCACACTCCACACTCAGCACCGGGCACTTCACACTCAGCACCGGGCACCAGGCACTGGGTACTCCACACTCGGCACCGGGTACTCCACACCGGGCACCCCCGGGGCTCCCGGCCGGTCTCACCTCGAAGGCGGAGTCGCGGATGCTCTCGATGACGTCCCGGAAGAGGATTTTGGAGGTGAGGGTGTGCCCGTGGTACACGACAGGTTCCCCGTCCGGGCCCTCCCAGCAGTCCAGCTCCACACAGCGGCACCCGGCCCGCAGCGCCCTGCGCGGCACCGGCACCGGCTCAGGCCCGACCCCCGGGGCCGGCACCGGGTCAGGCCCGTGCCCCGGCACCGGCACCGGGTCAGGCCCGTCCCCCGGGGCCACGGGAGCGGCTGTGTGTCCGTGTGTCCCTGTGTCCGTGTGTCCCTGTGTCCTGTGTGTCCCTGTGTCTGTGTGTCCGTGTGTCTGTGTGTCTCTGTGTCCCTGTGTCCGTGTGTCCCTGTGGCTGTGTGTCCCTGTGTCTGTGTGTCCCTGTGTCTGTGTGTCCTTGTGGCTGTGTGTCCTTCCACCCATCTGTCCCTGCGCCTCTATACCCACACACCCACGTGTCCGTCTGTCCTTGTACCTCTATATCCATGTGTCCCTCTGTCCATCTGTCCCTGCACCTCTATATTCACACATCCACATGTCCATCTGCCCCTGCACCCCTATATCCACACATCCATGTGTCCACATGTCCATCTGTCCTTGTTCCTCTATACCCACACACCCAGGTGTCTGTCTGTCCCTCCATACCCACACATCCATGTGTCCATCTGTCCCTGTACCTCTGTATCCATGTGTCCCTCTGTCCATCTGTCCCTGCACCTCTATACCCACACCCCCACGTGTCCGTCTGTCCGTCTGGTCCCAGGGGACACTCACCTGACGTAGGCCTCGGTGCTGCTGCTGCCCCCGAGCTGGTTGCGGGTCAGGTAGGTGTTGTGGGACGAGGAGATGAAGTAGTGGCTCAGGGGCTGGCTCATGTCCTGGTGCACCTGGGTGTGCTCCTGGTTGAGGATGTCCCCAGCAGAGGACAGCAGGTACATCATGAACCCGTCCAGCATCATCAGCTCCTGCTGCTTGGCTGTGGGACACGGTGCCAGGTGTCACTTGGGGGTGCCATGTTCATCCCTGACCTGGCACTGTGGCACCCAGGGCACATGTAAGTGTGTCCCATCTCCATCCTGATGTCACCCACCCTGCTGGTGCCACATTCACTCTGGACGTGGCATGGTGACACCCATGAGGTGTGGAGGTTCCCTGTCCCCACCCTGATGCCCTCTGTCCTCCCAGTGCCATGTCACCCCACACCTGACACCGTGGCACTCAGGGGAGGTCCCCTTTGTGTCCCATCTCCCATCTGATGTCCTCCATCCTCCTAGTGCCACATCTGCCTTAAGGGTATTGTGACATGGAGCTCCTTCATCCCCACCATGATGTCCCCTAGTGCTGTGCTCACCCTGCACCTGCCATGGTGGCACCTGAGAGGGACAGAAATCCCTCAGCAGTGTCACATTCATTGCTGGCATCACACCACCCATGAGATGAGTCCACCAGCTGCCCATCCCCACCTTCACCTGTCCCCATGGTGTCACATCCACCAGGTGCCAGCCAGGCCATGTGTTGGATGGCAGACACTGGGAATGGGCACCAGCACAGTAAGAGAAGCCTTGGAGGACCCCATACCCATTTGGGGTGGTGATGCCCCCAGTCAGAGCCCCATCCCTACACCCACGAGTGCCCATCCCACGATCCCCCACTGTGGGAATTTACAAAATTAGAGGATTTTGGGGAAAGCTGCAAAAGGCAGGCTTCAGATACAGCAGAACTGTGAGTAAAGCTAAAGCAGCAGCCATGAGATAGGGCAGCAGAAAAATTATTTAAACTGTAGAAAAAGCAAGGGCAAATAGAACAATGATCTGTGTATTAGCGTTTGTCTGAATAGCTCTCTAAGCTGCAGAAAGTTTATCTAGCAAGATACTAAGAAAGTTAAAGCTTAATAATGGAGCTCTGTGTGTTGTGTTTTAAGGCTGACAAGTAGGTATTGTATTTTAAATAAGCATTGTTTTAACCAAAGGTACGTGTGCTTATGGTGATTGGATAGAACTACTGTCAATGTGCTTTTGCTTTGGGTGATTGGTCAAGAAGCTTATAAAGTAAGTTGTAACATTAAATTTTTTGGGATGTGAGCTGCTGGCATCTTCCCATTGTCATAATCATGCTGAAAAATAAACCAGCTCAAGGCACTTTCAGCAGCAGCCCCATCTCATCCGTGTCTGTAAAAAGCCTCCTTGCTGGTGCCACCCCACCCTCACCTTTGTCGTTGAGCTCGTGGGCGCGGATGATGGCGCGGGCCTGGCGCAGGCTGCTCTCCTCCCCCTGGTCCCTCAGGAAATCCTGCAGCTCCTCGGCCGACAGCACCCGGTCCTCGCCCGAGTAGCGCCCGAAGAGCTCCTCGAGCTCGGGGCGCCGCAGCAGCCGCCGGCAGAACTCCTCCAGCTCCCGGCCCTCCAGCCGCTCGTTGCCCGACTGGTCGCACTCCTGGTGGCACAGCCCAGCCTCAGGGACTGTGCCCTGCCCGTGGGGACGGGGCACAGCCACCCCCTGCCTTGTTCTGCCCGTCCCTGGAGTGGGCAGGGTGAGTGGGGTGAGTCCTGTGCCCTCTGATCCCCCTGCAGAGCCCCCTGAGCCCCCACTCTGGGGTGGAGCAGAGCAGAGCTCCCTGCCTCAGTTTCTGTCCTTGTTCCTCTGTATCCACACATCCACCTGTCCGTCTGTCCTTGTTCCTCTGTATCCACATATCCACCTGTCCATCTGTCCCTGCACCTCTACATCCACGTGTCCATCTGTCTCTGCACCTCTATATCCACATATATGTGTCTGTCTGTCCTTGTTCCTCTATATCCACACACCCACCTGTCCATCTGTCCTTGTTCCTCTATATCCACACATCCATGTGTCCGTCTGTCCTTGTTCCTCTATATCCACATATATGTGTCCATCTGTCCTTGTTCCTCTCTATCCACACATCCATGTGTCCATGTGTCCATCTGTCTCTACACCTCTATATCCACACATCCATGTGTCCATCTGTCCCTGCACCTCTATGTCCACACACCCACCTGTCCATCTGTCCCTGTACCTCTATATCCACACATCCACATGTCCGTCTGTCCTTGTTCCTCTATATCCACGCATCCACCTGTCCATCTGTGGGAGATGCCCACAGGAGCAGCTCTCCATGGAGGAGAAATGTCCCACCTTGGGGACACACAGAGCAGCAGCTGGGACAGCTCAGCCACCTCACCCCTCTCCACCACGTGCTCCTGGTGGGACCTTGGTGTGTCAGCTCTCTGTGCTGGGCAAGGCAGAGAAGGAGGCACTGGGTGGTGCAGCTCAGGTACCTTGAAGAGCTTGGAGGCGTAGACATCGTCCATGTCGATGTTGAGCATCCTCAGCATGCTCTTCACCTCCCGGAAGGACATCTTGTTGTCCTTGTTCCTGTCTGCTCGCTGCAGGACCCCATGGATCCAACTGCACTGGGCTAAGGAAACCTCCGGGTGTCACCCACAGCCGTCCCCAGGTGTTGCAGTGTGATGTCATAGCCTCAGTTATCCCTGTTCCTTCCCCAGTGTGCCAATCACCTCTCCCTTCCCCTCCCTTGCCCCCTGCTGAGTGCTGTCAGTCAATCTTGGCATTCCAGAAAGGGCATCGTGTGATTGGCAGAGTTCAAAAGATGCCTTTCAACCCCTGGGGGCATTGGGCCATCCAGGTGTCATTTGTCCCCTGAGACTTGCCCCCCCTTACCTGGTTGGTGGGATCCCTGCCCCT
>JAWWEY010000114.1:3726979-3737244 GCA_035582745.1 Loriotus luctuosus
ATCCCAGCTGGGCCTTGTGCCCCAGGGAGATCCCAGTTGGGCCTTGTGGGCCAGGGAGATCCCAGCTGGCCCCAGGACCATCCCAGTTGGGCCTCCTGGCCCAGAACCATCTCAGCTGGGCCTTGTGCCCCAGGACCATCCCAGTTGGGCCTTGTGGGCCAGGGAGATCCCAGCTGGCCCCAGGGAGATCCCAGTTGGGCCTCCTGGCCCAGAACCATCCCAGCTGGGCCTCGTGGGCCATGGAGATCCCAGCTGGCCCCAGGACCATCCCAGCTGGGCCTTGTGGGCCAGGGAGATCCCAACTGGCCACAGGGAGACCCCAGTTGGGCCTCCTGGCCCAGAACCATCCCAGCTGGGCCTTGTGCCCCAGGGAGATCCCAGCTGGGCCTCGTGGGCCATGGAGATCCCAGCTGGCCCCAGGATCATCCCAGCTGGGCCTCCTGCCCCATGGAGATCCCAACTGGCCTCCTGCCTCCTCTCTGCAGCTCCAGACACCCCTGTGAAGGTTCTCCATGGCACCCCTGAGTTCATGGCTCCAGAAGTGGTCGCCTTCGAGCCCGTGAGCTTCTCCACGGACATGTGGAGCGTCGGTGTCATCTGCTACATCCTGTGAGTGCCCTCCTGGGCAGGGCAGGCTGGGCTGCAGGGGGCTGAGCCCTCACTGATGCCCTGGGCTCCCCTCTCCAGGCTCAGTGGGGAGTCACCCTTCCAGGGGGACACGGACATGGAGACCCTGAGCAATGTCACAGCTGCCCAGTGGCACTTTGAGGAGGAGACCTTCTCGGAGATCTCCCAGCAAGCCAAGGATTTCATCAGCCAACTGCTGCAGAAGGAGCCCAGGTAGGAAAGTCAAACAAAAAGCGTAAATAAAAATAAATGGAAAATTTAAAATAACAGAATGAAATAAAATAGTTAAATAAAATGTAATGATATAATGCACGCACAGAACATAAAAATTAAAGCAAAATTTGAATAGATAAATAGAATGAAAGTGAATTTAAAAATAAGAATAGAATTAAATTAAATAAATTAGACAGGATAAAATAAAGGGAAAACAGGAATAAAAATAAAGTAAAATAACAAAAGAAAAAACTTATGAACAACATATTAAAAATAAATAAAATTAAATAAAAAAAAGAAAAAGTAAAATAAAAAATATAATACATTTTCTTTCATATAATATAAATTATAATTTATTAAATGTAATAAATTTTATTTAATATAATATAAAAGTAAGTCTAAAATAAAGGAAATAATATAAAATAAAATAAAATTTTAAAAGGAAATAAAATAAAAAAAAAAAAATTTAAAAAGGAAGTAAAATAAAGTCAAGTAAATGGGCTGCAGGTAGGGCCTGAGGGCTGCTCTGCTGGAGCTGGGCTGGGTTTTGGGGTGCTGAGGGGCTGGGTGAGGGAAAGCTCTGCCTGTTTGGTGCAGGGGGTGCTCCAGGGTGGAGGAGCCCCCCGTGACCCCCTCTGTGTGTGCTGCAGCCGGCGGCTCCCCAGTGCAGGGGCTCTGCTGCACCCCTGGCTGCAGCAGCCACAGCCCAGCAGCCCCAAGGTGCTGTCCAAGGAGAGGATCAGGCAGTTCCTGGCACGGAGGAAATGGCAGGTACCTGCTGGGGACATGGGGCTGGCTCTGCTGAGGGGCTCAGAGCCCTGATGGGGACATGGGGACAGGGGGGTGGCTCTCCTGAAGGGCTCAATGCCCCTGGTGGGGACATGGGGACAGGGGAATGGCTCTGTCCAAGGGCTCAGTGCCCATTCTCCTCCCTCCAGAAAACAGGCAAAGCCCTGCTGGCTCTCAAGAGGCTGACCCTGCTGTCCCAGAGCCCGGAGGGGAAGGTATCAGAGGCTCAGGATGAGGAAGGTAATGGCTCCTGAGGCACCCCCAGCCCATTCTCTCTGCTTTGCCATCTCCACCTTGTGCTCCTGAGCAGCCTCCTCCTCTTTTTGCTCCACCTTAGGTATCCCTAAACACCCAGGCATGGCCCCACTGTGCCATTTGTGCTCCAGGGCCTGAGGTTCTCTCCATCCCCATCCCTGGGGGGGTCTCTGATGCAGCCCTGGATGGGCTCATCCCCTTCTGTGGGACCCAGAGCTGATCCCCATGGGTGTCTCCTACCTCTCACCATTCCCTCTGCCCATCTCCTGCAGGCCTGGAGAAGGAGCAGCCCTCCAGAGCTCTGCCCCAACGAGGTGCCAACCCCTCGGAGCTGCTGCCAGGCCATGAGGAAGAGGAGGAGGAGGATGGTGGGGGCACTGCAGCCTCAGGGCAGTGACAGCCTGGCCCTGCCACCCCATCCTGGAGCACCTGGACATGGGGATGGAGCCCCCCACAGCTCCCAGGGTGACCTGGCCAGCCTGGGGCACACCCAGACCCTCCTGGGGGTGAGCTCTGGGGTCCCTGGGGTCCCTTGGTGCTGTCCCTGTCACCAATAAAGCACTGACAGTCTCTGCACTCCCTGTGCTGCTCTCGTTTCCCCCAAGCTTTCTGGCACAGGCAGGAAGGAGCTGGTCAAGCTGTGCCCACCCTTTGGGAGCTGGCATCAGCCTCTTGGCCACCTGGACCACCAGCCTGGTCATCTCCAGCAGAGATGGGTATTCCTTGCTCAGAAGAGAATTCCTTCCTTATCAGAGGGGTTCTCATCATTCCTGAGCTCACATGAGGCAGGATCAGCCTTGAGGCCTCTGCTCTGTCCATTTCTGGGCCAGCTCTGGGGCTGCTGGGGCTGGGAATGGCTGTGGGAGCTCCAGCCTTGGCCTGAGGAGGCAGAACCTGGGGGAGAGCCCAGGCACACGCTGAGGGACACCCAGCTGGGACAGGGGCTGAGCTGGGGGGGCCACTGAGCCTCAGGGTGCCCTGGGTAAGGATGGGGATGGAGCCTGGGCTGCAGAAGGAGGGGGGGATCACTCCTAAAGTCAGGGAGGGATCATCCCTAAATTCAGGGAGGGATAATTCCCAAATTCAGGGAGGGATCGCCCTCAAAGTCAATGAGGGACTCCCAAATTCAGTGAGGGGTCACTCCCAAAGCCAGTGAGGGACTCCCAAGTTCAGTGAGGGATCATTCCCAAAGTCAACGAGGGATTCCTAAATTCAGGGAGGGATCACTCCCAAATTCAGTGAGGGATAATTCCCAAATTCAGCAGGGGATCACTCCCAAATTTAATGGGGAACTCCCAAATTCAGTGAGGAGTCATTCCCAAATTCAGTGAGGGATCACTCCCAAATTCAATGAGGGATCATTCTCAAATTCAGTGGAGTCACTCCACATTCAGCGAGGAGTCACTCCACATTCAGTGAGGAGTCACTCTCAAATTCAGCGAGGAGTCACTCCCAAATTCAGGGAGGGATAATTCCCAAATTCAGTGAGGGATTTCTCCCAAATTCAGTGAGCCCACCCTGCGGGGCTGTGCTGTGTTCTGGGCCCCACTGCAGCACGGACACACAGAGGAGAGTTTGATAAAAAATGAGAGGAAAACTGGAGTTCCTCACCCACGAGGAATGTCTGGGAGGGCTGGGGCTGTCTGGAGAAGAGAGGCTCAGAGGTGGAACCAGGTGTAACTCAGCAGTGCCCAAAGCCCATGGGCACCACCTGGAACAGCATCTGAACCTCAGGAAAACACTTTTTTTTAACTGCTGATGGAAATTAGGGAACATTTCTTCCCCCAAAGCGTTCTCCAGGCCTGACACAGCTGCCCAGAGCAGGGGTGAGGTTTAAAAGTGGATGTGGCACTTGGGGTTGGGGGTCAGTGGTGGCCCTGGCAGTGCTGGGTGACCTCAGAGGGTTTTTCCAGCCTCAGTGTTTTTCACTGGCACAGGTTGCCAGGGAGGCTGTGTGCTCTCCATCCTTGCAGATATTGAAACTCTGCCTAGGCACAGTCCTGGAGCAGAGATGGGCACCAGGTGCCCTCCAGAGGCTCCTTACAGCATTAACCTCGGTGTGATTCCAGGAAAACCTTTCTCCTCCTGCTGGTTCAGGGCTGGGAGCTGCTCTCCTCCAGCCCGTTTGTGCCAGAGAGGCCTCCTGGAGGTGCCCTGGGTGGGGCAGAGCTGTGCCCAGTGCCAGGCCCCAGCTGTGCCAAATAATGCCAGGCTTCCACCCTTCCTCCTCCTCTGCCTGGGGCAGGGGCCAGGAGGAAACTGCTCTTTTTATTAAACAGAACCAAATCCAAAACTAATTAATCAATTAAATTAATTAAACAGAAATTGATTATTAAACAGAACCAAGTCCAAACCAGAAGGAAATTAATTAAATTAATTAAAAATAATTAAATTAATTACTAAACAGAACCAAATCCAAACCAGAATTAAATTAATTAATTAAATTAATTAAGCAGAATTGAATTAATTATTAAACAGAACCAAATCCAAACCAGAATTAAATTAATTATTAAAGAGAACCAAATCCAAACAAGAATTAAATTAATTAATTAAATTAATGAAAAATAATTCAATTAATTATTAAAGAGAACCAAATCCAAACCAGAATTAAATAAATTAATTTTGAAAATTAATTAAACACAATTAAATTAATTATTAAACAGAATCAAATCCAAAACAATCAAATTAATAAATTAATTAAATAGAATTAATTATTAAAGAGAACCAGATCCAAACCGGAACTAAATAAATTAATTAAAATAATTAATTAAACAGAATTAAATTAATTATTAAACAGAATCAAATCCAAAACAATTAAATTAATACATTAAGTAGAATTAATTTAATTATTAAACAGAACCAAATCCAAACCAGAATTAAATTAATTAATTAAAATAAATAACAGAATTAAATTAATTATTAAACAGAACCAAATCCAAACCAGAATTACATAATGAATTAAAATAAATAACAGAAATTATTAAACAGAACCAAATTAATTAATTAAAATAAACTAAATAAACAGGAATAAATTAATTATTAAACAGAACCAAATCCAAACCAATTAAATTAAATTAATTATTAAACAGAACAAAATCCAAAACAATTAAGTTAATTAATTAAACAGAATTAAATTCATTATTAAACAGAACCAAATCCACCCACTCCATGGGGGGACGCATCTGAGAGCTCTGCCTGGGACCCAGCTGGAAGGGACACCAAGCCTGGGAGCTGCTGCTGGAGCAGAGGGGACAAATGTGCTCTGGCCACTTTGCTGAACCCTCTGGAAGCTGGTGCCCATCACAGCAGGAGGATCCAGGCAAGATTTGGCATCCAAGTGCCAATTTGGCATCCTGCAGCCTGCAGAGATGGCACAGCAGCCCCAGTGCCTGCACCCTTGGGCTGGTGGGGAGGGATTTGTCACCTCCCAGGCCTTGGGCATTGATAATTTTTGAATTTTTGTGGCCAAACCTGTTCCTGTTGCTGATTGTCCTTGGCTGCTGGGTCCGTGTGACCACTGGGGGGTGACACCAGATTGTCACCTGGCCAGGTTTTGGTGCTCTGATCTCCTGTTGGAAATGAAGGATGAAATTTAAGAAGGAAATTTATTTGGAAACTTGTGTATGGAGCTGCTGCTGGTGAAAGGGGAGCCCTTTTGGAAATCCCCAATGTTCCCCGGAGAAAAGGGGGATCGGGGGGACCCTGTGGCTCTGCACAGCTCCTGACAGGAGGGGAACAGGGACAGGAGGAGAGGGAACAGCCTCAGGCTGGCCCAGGGCAGGTTTAGGGTGGATATTGGGGAAATTTCTTCCCCCAAAGGGTTCTCCAGGCCTGACCCAGCTGGCCAGGGTTTAAAGTCCCTGTGGATGTGGCACTTGGGGACGTGGGTCAGTGCTGGGGAATGGCTGGGCTGGGTCTCAGAGGGATTTTCCAACCTGGATGACTCCTCAGAGGGAGAGACATCCTGGCAGAACTCACCTGCTTCCTCTTCCTCCCCTGTTCCCAGCAGGAGCTGTGGGTTCCCTGCTCTGAGCTGGAGAAGAAACTCCTTAGAAACAAATAAACAACCACAAATATTCCATATTCTGCCCTCATCATTTCCCATGCCAGAGCAGCAGAGGGAGGCTCAGGAGCCCCTTTCCCACAGATCACATCCCAGATTTTTTTACCCTCCATCTATTCCATGTTTTCCTCATTACCCACATTCCAACCCCATCCCTGGGGAACAGGCTGAATGTGCTCAAGCTGCAGATGATAAGCAAACACCAAGTTGGGTATAATCAATCCCTTGATGAGCTATTTACCATGTGACACTACCAAAATATTTCTGGTTGGGAAAGATGTTTATCTTCCTCTGCTTTCCAAAGTCCTTGTAGCCCTGAAAATCCAAGTCCCAGGACTCCAGGCATGAACTTTTTCTCTCCTAACCTATATTTATACTGTAAAAATCTGATTTATCTACAGAAGCAGCTTATTTACTGACAGAAGACACGTGTTCCTTCTCCTTCTGCTGCTTGCCATGGCTTCACACATTAAAATCTGTAATTCAGGAAGGAATGGAGAGTGAATTATACCTGGAACTCATTACAGCCACTGAGAAATTCAGCAGGGCTGAAAATAGAATTCTAATCTCGGGATCTCAGAGGCAAAGGAATTAAGATCCTGTCCTTCCACCAAGCCAGGACTCTTGGGCTGACCTTCACTTCAGCCACACAACCCCAGAAAATGTCCTCAGATCCTCCTTGAGGGTGGAAAGGATAAGTGATGTTACTTGGGGAATGTTGAGAAGGGGTTCCCACCTTATCTCAGGTATTCCAGGTGCCTCCAGGTCCAGCTCTTTGAGGAACATGAGGTGGGGTCAGCTGTGCAAACACCTTCAATTTTCTGGGGCTTCATCCTTCAGTGCCAGGGGGATCAGACAACCTCAGGCTGCACAATCTAAACTGGGAATTCTCGTTTGGATGAGGGAATATTGCCTGGGTAGCTCTAACATCAAGAAATAGGTTTGGTTTTTTCGTGGACCTGCAAATTCAGAGGAAAAAACCCATCCCATTCCTGCTTGTGCTTTCCAGGGAATTGAAATTAATTAGGAAAACAAACTGAAGTGTTTGAAATCACCTTTAATGTAAGAAATGTAGCCGTGGGCACTTACTGAAGATGATTATTTGAAAGTGCAGTTTCTAGAATGGTTTTTTAAGGACTTTTATCACTGGAAGTGACCAGCCCTGGGTTAATTGGAGTTGTGAGGTAAACACCCTCAATGTCCCAAACACCAGGAAAGAAATGAAAGGAGAGAAAACCTGGGACAGCGAGGACAGGGTGGTGACAGGGGAGCAGATCCTTGTCCCCATGGACAGGCTGAGGTGAGGGTGGCTCGGTGGAGAGAGAAGCTGAGTGCTGGAGGAACATCAGGAGCACCTGAGCTGGGGTTCACTCACCTCCCAGCAAAGCTCCTCAGGTGAAGAGAACACCCAGGGGGTGTCCTCGCTTCCCAAAGGTCCCAGCCAGCCTCTGAGGGGTCAGGAGGCTCTTGGAGGTCACAGGAGCTCAAGAACCATCACTCTGGAGAAGAGCAGTGAATCTCCCCACCAGCCAAGGGCAGTCTGGGTGGTTTCCCAACTCCAGAGACATCCCAGTGCCCGAGGATGGGATGAGGGTGGGCAGGATGCTGCTCCAGAGCCATCCCAGTGCCCAAGGATGGGATGAGGGTGGGCAGGATGCTGCTCCAGAGATATCCCAGTGCCCAAGGATGGGATAAGGGTGGGCAGGATGCTGCTCCAGAGCCATCCCAGTGCCCAAGGATGGGATAAGGGTGGGCAGGATGCTGCTCCAGAGATATCCCAGTGCCCGAGGATGGGATGAGGGTGGGCAGGATGCTCCTCCAGAGATATCCCAGTGCCCAAGGATGGGATAAGGGTGGGCAGGATGCTCCTCCAGAGCCATCCCAGTACCCAAGGATGGGATGAGGGGTGGCAGGATGCTCCCCCAGCTCATCTCCTGCTGCCACTGGTGCAATCACTGCTCTGCCCCAGCTGCACCAAACAACTCCAGCAGCCCAAATTCCAGCCTGGCTCCCTGTTCCAGCTCGGTGGGGATCAGCAGGACCCGAACCCCTCACAGAACACCCACCCCGGCCAAGGACGTGTCACAGGAGGCTCTCCCAGCCCTGCCCCTCGCAGCCCTCCCTGCGGCCAGGAGATGGAACTGTTGGCCTGGCCTGGTCCTGCTGGGGCTCCAGAGCTCCAGGTCCTCGGAGCCTTTTCCAGCCGAGGTCAGGGAGGTGCTGCCTGGATCTAAAATTCTAAAATTAAATCTAAAATTCAATAAAAATAAATGGTATAAAACAGCAATAAACCCCACAGCTCTGGGGTTTCATGGCCAGAGCAGCTGTGGCTGCCCCACCCTGGAAATGTCCAAGGACAAGGCTTGGAGCAGCCTGGCCTGGTGGAAAATGTCCCTGCCCGTGGCAGGGGTGGCACTGGGTGCTGTTTAAGGTCCATTCCAAACCAAACCATTCCATGATTCCACGATCCTGGAGCTCCCAGACCTTGGAGACCCCACAGTGGGATGGAAGCCCTGGTCCCACCCATGGTCCAGGGGACAATATTCACCCTGGCCACACCTCTGGGACCACAGCAGGACGTCCCTGCACTCACAGAGGGCTGCAATGCCTTCCCTTAAAAACCCGGATCGGGAAATGAAATCTGAAATATTTAATGAGAAGCTGAATTTGTGACTGCAAAATTCAGCCTCGGGATACCAGAACAACACCAAACGTGGGTGACCCCAACTCTGGTGCTGCTGCTGAGCTCTCCATGAGTCCTCTCCCAGCTCCCAAATCCCCAGGGATGATTGGGATGGGTGCCTGCTGTCCTGGCGTGTCCCCTGCCAGGAATTTGGGGTTGGCAGAACAGGCCGGGCGCGTTCACCTGGTCCCTGGGGACACCTGGGGACACCTGGGGACACCTGGGGACACCTGGCAGGTCCTGTGGTGCAGCTCTGGGGCTGGGCAGGGTTTGGGATCCGCCAGGGCTGTTGGGATCCCCTCTGGATCTGTCCCCATCCCTCGGAATCCTTCGGCCTCTCCTCCAATCTCGGGGTTCAGCAAATTTCACCAAAACTCGGGGAATCCCACCCAGTCTCACCCAGCCCTGGTGAGTCTCACTGAATAGCACTAAACCTCATCAAATCTCACCAAATTTTGGTGAATCTCATCAAATCTCACCAAATTTTGGTGAATCTCACCACATTTTGGTGAATCTCACCAAATCTCACCAAATTTTTTGTGAATCTCACCAAGCCTCACCAAATATCTCCAAATTATGGTGAATCTCACTGCATCTCACCAAATTTCAGTGAATCTCACCAAATCTCACCAAATTTTGATGAATCTCATGAAATCTCACCAAATTTTGGTGGATCTCCTCAAAAGTCTTACCAAAACTCACCAAATTTTGGTGAATCTCACCAAATCTTGCCAAAACTCAGCAAATTCTGGTGAATCTCACTGCATCTCACTGCATCTCACTAAATTTTGCCAAATCTCACCATATCTCACCAAATTTTGGTGAATCTCATCAAACCTCACCCAGTCTTGGGGAATCTTACCAAATTTTGATGAATCTCACCAAATCTTGGAGAATCTCACAAAATTTTGCTGAATCTCACCAAATCTCACCAAATATTGCCAAATCTCACAAAATTTTGATGAATCTCACCAAATCTCACCAAATCTTGGAGAATCTCACAAAATTTTGCTGAGTCTCACCAAATCTCACCAAATTTTGCTGAATCTCATAAAATCCTACAAAATCTCTCCAAATTTTGGTGAATCTCATCAAGGCTCACTAAATTTTTGTGATTTTCACCAAATCTCACGAAATCTTGCCAAACCTCACCAAATCTCATCAAATCTTCCCAAATCTCAGTGTCTGTCCCTGAAGCTCTCCAGATCTCAGCAGACCCGCTCTGTGCCCTGCCCCGCTGCCCTGGCAGGGTTTGCAGCAGGATCCCAGGATGTGCCACCTGTCCAGGGGGTGAATCCGGTGCCACATCCCCATCCCAGGGTGCACTAAATTTATTGTTATTTAATTATAAATTAAAATGTATTATTAAATATAATAAAAATCGAAAATGAAATTAAAAAATAATTGTATAAAGCACTAATAAATTACTATAAGATAACAGGAAAGTCAAACAAAAAGGGTAAATAAAAAATAAAAATACATGGAAAATTTAAAATAAAATAAATAACAGAATGAAATAAAATAGTTAAATAAAATGTAATGGTATAATGTACACATAGAACATAAAAAATAAAGCAAAATTTGAATAGATAAATAGAATGAAAGTGAATTTAAAAATAAGAATAGAATTAAATT
>JAWWEY010000114.1:3738557-3749869 GCA_035582745.1 Loriotus luctuosus
GGATGGATGGATGGATGGATGGATGGATGGATGGATGGATGGATGGATGGATGGATGGATGGATGGATGGATGGCAGCCCCGGGAGCCGCTCGGGGCTCCCGCTCGCTCCTCCGTCCTTGAGCGGGGCGGGCCGGCCGTGACCTTCGCGCCGGGAGGGCCGGGTCCCTGCACCGCGCCACCCGCTCCAGCCCTGCCCCTGCCCTCCCCAAAAATGCCCCGAGGAAGAGGAATCCCTGCTTTAACCCCCTGAGGAAAAGGAATCGCCGCTTTAATCCCCCCGAGGAAAAGGAATCGCCGCTTTAACCCCCCGAGCCCCCGGAGGGGAGACGGAGCCGTTCGTGCCGATCCCGCGCCGGGCGCAGCTCCCGCAGTGCCGGGATGCGCTCGGCTGGACCTGCCGGGATCTGCTGGGCTGGGTGTCCCATCCCAACCCCGAGCACGAATTCCTTGGGAGCTTTTTTATCTCGTGGAGTTTATGGGATTTTTGGGGGGTGAGCGGTCCCGGCAGCCGCAGGGCGTGAAGGTGAGGAAGGTGAGGGAGGTGAGGAAGATGAGGGACCCCGCGGGACTCCTCGGGGACAGGGTGTGGTGGCGGCGCCTCTGATGGCTCCGGGCCAGGAAGAGCCCCGGGGTGTTTCCGCTGTGAGGCCCCAGGAAGCGGCGCTTTCAGCCGGGCTGGGCCCGGCAGGTTGGAAATGCTGAACGAAAAAATGATCAGAAAAGGGGAAAACGCTGCTTCAGGCTCTCAGCACCACTTTCTGTGCCCTCGTCCCGAGGAAAAGGCCTTTTCCAGGGGAAGGGGCACCCAGGGGGCTGGACGTGGCCCGAGGGGAAGCGGGTGTCTTGTGAAAGTGGCTGTCCCAATTCTGCTTCCTCCTTTCACAGCGCCTTCCCCATTCTCGTGGCTGTGGGGGCAGCAGAAGCCCGGGGGGATGGGGACAGGGGGTCCCCTCTGCCCTCACCCACCACAAACACGTTCCCTGACTCTGCCTTCAACTTTCCTACTCCTGAGCTCGGTGGTGGAGCAGGTGGTGATGAGCTGGGAATCTCCTGGTGGGACACGATCCAGGCCTCGATGTTGCCATGGCTGCAGTGATGCCATGAGAGCTCCGTGCAAACCACTTTTGGGCTGGACATCCCAAACTGGGAGAGCTGGTGGTGCAAAGCCTCGGCAGAAAAGCCCAGGGAGCTAAATTACTGCCAGGAAGGGGATACACCCATTCTGTGCCAAGAAATGGGAATTTAGTTTCCCAAAACTTCATTTTCAAAAATTGGCTCCTTCCCAGCTGGGGCACTGTGGCAGATGCTGCTTTGGCAGAGCCATGGGAGGGTTGTCCTGTGCCAAGCAGTTTGGGATGTGACCAGGTGGAGTTTTGGGATGGAGCAGAGGAGGAGCAGCTTTGCTGCTGGGATAGGGATGCCCAGATACTCCTGCTTGAAGGATTTTACCCCCTTTGGATGTCAAGGGGCGTTAATTGGGAAAATATAAATGGAGTTGTGAGCTGAGGTGGAGTCAAAACCAAGCAGTGGCTGCTGGGACAGGAGCTTTGCCTGGTGGGGGCTTTGCTGCCTCTTCTCCCCGGAGCTGGGGGAGTGCAAGGCCAATGTCACCACTGCAGATGTTTGCAGATGTTTGCAGATGTGCTGTTGGCCCCAGCAGCAGGACAGGTCACCAGCAAGCCCTGGCCACAGCGTCAGCCTCGGCTCAAGCAGGAAACAGAGCTGGTCCTCAGCTTCCTGCTGGATCCATCTCCAGCCTGCCCCAGGGTGTCCCCACCTGTGTCCTGGCTGGGACATTGCCTGTGAGCCACCAGCTGCTGGATCAGGGTCTGGAGGGTGCCCTGTGCTGCTGCATCCAGCCCTGGGTGAACCAGGAGAACCCCCCAGTGCAGGGTGGGCAGGCAGGACCCCAGCAGGGATGAGGGGACACTGGTGAGATCAGGCTCCTCTCCTTGGTTTGAGCTACAGCAGCTTCTGCTTGTTCTTAAAATAGAGTTGGAGCCACAGACGGCAGCAGCCACACAGCCCAGCCCATCCCATCCCAGCCCATCCCATCCCATCCCATCCCATCCCATCCCAGCCCAGCCCAGCCCAGCCCAGCCCAGCCCAGCCCAGCCCACCCTGCTGCCTCCACCCCCCTGGCCATCCTGGGGACAGTCTGTCTGTCTGTCTGTCCGTCTCCTGCCCACACTGGGTGGGTTTGGGTCTGGCCGGATCCCTGATGGGATGGGCTGGTCCTGGCAGTGTCCCCCAGCCCAGTTTGGGCATGAGGGAGGTCAGGCAGCCCTGGGTGGGCCTGGTCCTGCTCTGAGCCCTGGGAAGAAGCAGGAGAATGAGTCCAGTGGCACTGGAGGGGACACGGTGGGACAGTGGGACCATGTCCCAAACCCCTGGGATGCTCTGTGTCCAGGAGGGATGGAGCATCCCAGGAGTGGCAGAGTCCACCTGGAGATGTGGAGATGTTGTTGGTCCTTCCTGCCCCTAAGCCACCACCTGGGGCTGTCCCCTGCCCTGTCCCCTTCCCTTGGCAGGGCTTTGTCCCTGGTGCTGGCTGGATCTTGTCCCACCCCCCGTGCTGCCCAGGCTGTCCGTGCCCTCTCTGTGCTGCCCAGGCTGTCCCTGCCCTCTCCATGCTGCCCAGGCTGTCTGTGCCCTCTCTGTGCTGCCCAGGCTGTCCCTGCCCTCTCTGTGCACACACATCCCCGTGCCCCAGAAACGGCTCTGCCAGGGTTTTACAGCACAAACCCTTCCCTGGGGGTGCCAGAACATTCCGTGCCAGCCTTGGTGCTCACGTGTGGGACAGAACGAGGTGTCTGACACCCAGAATAGCTCCAGCCCTGCTCCAGCCCCGCCAGCCACCAGAGCAAATGTTGGTTTGGAGCAGAAGATGATGTTGGTGCTGCTTCACCTGCCCTGGCCCTGGTCTCAAAGCCTGGCTCAGCTGGTGCTGGGTGCCAGCCAGGCTCAGCCTGGCATGGGCACGGCCGGGGTGGCCCTGCAGGCTCGGTGGCACTCGGTGGCACAGCAGGGGCGTTGGGTACATTTGGTGGCACCCATCAGTGACGGGCTGGGCTGTGAGGCTGCTGGGAGCCCCGGGCAGGGCAGGATCAGGGCGCTGGGGACAGCTCGCTGTGGCTGCTCCATCCTTGTCCCCAGAGGAGGAGGAGGAGGAGGAGGAGGATCAAGTCCTTCCTCTGACACCCGTGGGGTGCTTGGCTGCTGCCCTGTGCCACGTTATCCACTGTGCCCCACACCTCCCACCGTGCCCCACATCACCCACTGCCCCACATCACCCACTGCCCCACATCACCCACTGTGCCCCACATCACCCACTGTGCCCCACACGTCCCACTGTGCCCCACACCTCCCACTGTGCCCCACATCACCCACTGTGCCCCACACGTCCCACTGTGCCCCACATCACCCACTGTGCCCCACACGTCCCACTGTGCCACACATCACCCACCCTGCCCCACATCACCCACTGCCCCACACCTCCCACTGTGCCCCACATCCCCCACTGTGCCCCACACCTCCCGCCCTGCCCCACCTCCCCGTCAGCCATCCCCCCTCCCCGGCAGGAAATGAGAACCGGTTTTTTTGGGGTTTTTTTTTGTGCTCCTCAGCGGCGCCGCTTCCTCCCCGGCACCACGAGCCCACCCGGGAGGAGCCACCGCCCACTTTGTACCCGACCTGTGCCACATCCTGCCCGCAAGGGAGGCACCGAGGCGCCGCGGGGCTCGGGGCAGAGCCACCTCCAGGGGACAGCCCTGCCCCACCCTGAGACGGCTCCTGTCCCACCCAGGGTCCTGCTTGCCCCACGTGTGATGGCTTAAACCTGGTCCTTGTGGCAGGTGCCACCATCCCCTCTGTGCCAAGGGTGTCCCACAGAGGTGCCACAGGCTGGGATGGCAGCTTGGGACCAGCAATGGTGACAGCCAGGTGCTGCTGTCCCCTTGCCTCTTCCAGAACCCACCCAGCAGCTCCAGTGGCTTCACAGCGAGGCCATTTCAGACCCTGATTGTCCCCCTGCCCAGCCCTTGGTGCCAGCCCCAGCCCAACCCAGCTCCTCCCCACCCACAGCTCCTGCTTTTGGCTCCTTGTAAAAGCAGCTGGACAGGTCCTCCCTGGTGGTGGAGAGGTTTCTGTTCCTGCCCACCACAGTGGGACCTCTCCCCTTGGACCTGCTCTTCTGTGGGCAGCCCAAGCCCTGGGAGATGCCTTCCTGCAAGGATGTGGTTACTCCAGCATGGCATGAACCCCAACTTGTGTCCAGCCCAGCCTGGGGGCTCCAAGGGATACATCCCAGTCCTGCTGCATCCCCAGGGGGGCTGAGCTCTCCCTGCCCAGGCTGGGGGATCCTTCTCCACCCTGCAGGGATGTCCTGGGGGTCCTGAGCACCAGGGTCAGCAGGGGGACACCAGACCCCATCCATTTTTGGGTTGGTGCCATCTCCAGCTGCAATCTCCAAACTCCCAGCCCAGTCTCCCCAGCCTGCCCTGCTATTTTTAGCTGGGTTTCCCAGGGTTTCCCCACGTCCCCATCCTCCTCCTCCTCCTCAGGACTGGGATTTAGGGGTGGCTGGGGCTGTGCATTGCCCCACGTGCCATCGTGCACCTGCCACCCACCAAAACCTGGGGATTTCAGCAAAATGAACCCCCTGTGAGCCGAGCTGAGCTGCAGCCTGGCCCAGGCCCTGGTGGTGCCCCATGGTGGTGCCCCATGGTGGTGGCCCGTGTGTCCCTGAGCAGGGCAGGGCCTGTCCCGCTGCTGGCGCGGGCGGTTGTGGCAGCGGAAGCCGCGTCACGTCCTGTGGGGGACAAGGAGGGACACGGGGACGAGCCAGGCCTGACATCATCGTCTGTCAGCAAACTCTGCTTCCCCCAGATGGGCTCCTCACCTCCTGGGCTGGGGGGGACGCAGGGGTGACCCCCCAGGCACAGCCCAGGCCCCTGGGTCCCTCAGTTGTGTCACCAGTGGTGTCCCTGTCCCTCACCCACTGTGGGACTGGGCTGGCTGAGGCACATGGGGCACTCGTGACATGGCTGGGTGTGTCCAGTTCTTCCTCCTGTCCCCCTTGGGGACCCTCAGGTGGAGACATCACTGATGGGTCCATGGGATGCTCACATCCTGGGAAATGTGGTGTTCCCAACCTCCCGGGGTTGTCCCCATCATCCCACCAATGTCCCCATCATCCCACCAGTGTCCCCATTGTTCCATCACTGTCCGTGTTGTCTCACCAGAGTCCCCATCTTCTGGGATCTTCATGTCCCACCAGTGTCCTCATCTTCTCACTGGAATCTTCATGTCCCACCACCCTCCCTCTGCTCCCATGGGTCTCCCCATCCCCCAGTTCTCTCTGAGCAGGGGGTGCTGCATCCCTGGGCTGGTTTTGGGGTGTTTTTGGGGTGACCCCCCAGCCCTGACACCCTTCCCCCACAGAATTCCATGAACTTGCCCCCGGACAAGATGAAGCTGCTCAGCCAGTATGACAACGAGAAGAAGTGGGAGCTGATCTGTGACCAGGTGAGTTCCCAGCTCAGGGTGTCCCCAGTGCTGTCCCTGTCCCCAGGTGCCACTCATGGCACGGTTTGGCCATCAGTCTGGCTGTACCAAGCCCTGACATCCCTCTCGTTACTGACACAGCGCCTCGTTAGCCTCATTAAGCAGGGGTGGGCACAGGGACACTGTGGCTGCTGTGGGGACAGTGGCACGTCCCTTGCCACAGCTGGTGGCCCAGTCTCAGCCTCTCTCTGGGCTCTCAGGAGCGTTTCCAGGTGAAGAACCCCCCGTCTGCCTACATCCAGAAGCTGAAGAGCTACTTGGACACGGGTGGGGTCAGCAGGAAGGTGAGGGGTCCCCACTGCACCCCGGTGCCCTGGTCCCCGTGCCAGGCTGGGCACAGGGACGGTGCCAACGGCTGTCCCCGTGCCAATGGCTGTCCCTGTGCCAATGGCTGTCCCCATCCCACAGTTCAAGAGGAGAGTGCAGGAGTCCACACAGGTGCTGCGGGAGCTGGAGATCTCCCTGAGGACCAACTACATCGGGTGAGGGTGGGGTGCCATTGTCACCCAGCTGCTGCCACCACCTCTGGGGTGGGGATGGATGTGCTGGCTCTGCCTGGAGGGTGACAGCAGCATGGGGGGGCTGTGGCCTCATCCTGCCCCCTTGGGAGGGCTCTGATGGGGGGCTGGGGGTGCTGGGGGTTCTGAACCCCTTATGGTTCTCTGGTGCCCCCAGGGTGCCCCCCTTGCCCTCACCCTGCCTGTCCGGAGCCCTGATGGGTGCCTACGGTGCCCAGGGCCAGCTGTCCTGTCGTGGTGACAACAGTGGCAGTGGTGGCAGTGGTGGCAGGAGACCCTCGGGCTGTGTCCCCCCTGTATCAGGTTCACCGTGGCACTCACCTGGCCTCACAGCAATGCCAGCTCATGGTGCCACCTCAGCGTGTCCACCCTTGCTGGGGACCTCTGTTCCACCTTTGCTGAGCGTCTGGGCACAGGGGGAGAGAGGATGTGGGGGTTGGCAGAGCCCACTGACCCTCTGCACCCTCCAGCTGGGTCCAGGAGTTCCTCAACGAGGAGAACAAGGGGCTGGACGTGCTGCTCGAGTACCTCGCCTTCGCCCAGTGCTCCGTCGCGTACGTCCCCAGCGGGTCCCCTGTCCCCAAGGCTGGCAGCAGCCTCCCCCGGGGCTCAGCAGGGCTGGGGGGGTCCCTGGGGGTGCCCTCAGGGCGATGCTCCATGGCTGGGGTTGAGCAGAGCATCCCCAACACCCCCGTGGGACACCCACCCATATTGGGGTGCCACATCTCACCCGTCCCCGTATCCCCGCGGGCCACCAGGTACGACATGGAGAGCTCAGAGAACAGCCCCGGCTCTGACAAGGGCAAGGAGAGGTCTCTGGAGGACCTGAACAGGAGCAGCTCCTCGTCCCCCACGCAGGGCTCCTCCAAGCCGCGGCCCCTCACTGTCAGGTAACGTGTGGCGCCGTCCCCAGCTGTCCCCGCGTCCCCGCTGCCGCCTCGCTGCACCCCCGCGCTTGGAGAGGGGCTTGGCAGGGACAGAGACGCAGGCCCGGCCATAAAACGGGCGCCCATTGCTGGTTTGAGGGCGGCGACAAAGCCACATGCCCCTGCTGTCCCCTCCTGGCTCCCCACCCCGGCCCTGCTCTGGGGTGTTCTGGCTAAACCGCAGGAATGCACCAAAATCGGGGATTTTGGGGGATCAAATGGCAGCCCCTGGGTTACAGCCGGGGCGGAGGGACGGGCCTGTGTCCCCCGTGTCCCCCGTGTCCCCCCAGCCGGTCCTGGCGGCTCTCAGCCCCGCCTAACCCCGCTCTTCTCTTGCACGCTGCCGGGACGCGCTGACGGTAGGTGACGGGGCACCGGCGGCACGGGGACACCCCGCTGCTGCTCGCTGGGGACAGGGACACCCACCGCGGTCACCGGGACACCCCGCTGCTGCTCACCGGGGACAGGGACAGCCCCGGCGGGCGGGGGTCCCAGGGACACCCACCGCGGTCACCCCGCGGGCTGGAACGCGGCACCCCCGGCACCGCCAGCAGCTCTGCAGGGGCCGGGGTGTCCCTGCCAGCCCCAGGGACAGGTCAGGAGGGACGTGGCACCCGCAGGGGGGGTCCCATCCCTTGTCCCCGAGCGCGGGTGTCCCCGGGGCGGCGCGGGAGCCCCGTTTCTCCCTCCTGTCCTGCAGGCTCTAACGCGCCTCCAGCTGCTGCCTCTCGAACCAGCACCTCCACACCCTCCTCCTCCGCCGCGTCCACCCCTGCGGTGCCCCGGGCAGCGATGGGGACAGTGCCCCCAGGTCACCCGGCAGCTCCGGCCCGCCCCGGTGAGCCTCCGAGACCGCCCGTGTGCACGAGGGGACCCCCAAAACCCACCCCACATCACACCACCCCACAACCCCAGGGCTTCTAGACGGGCACGGACACGCGGGTTCGTCCCGTGGGGTGCCCCGGTGTCCCCAGCCCCGCTGCCACCCCCCTGCGCTGTCCCCGCTTTGCGCTGCGCCCCCGGTGCCCCGGGCCCCGCTCAGCCGCGCTCTCCCCGGCCAGGCTGAACCCCTCGCACAGCAGGAAGACGCTGCGCAACTCGCGGCTCGTCAGCCAGAAGGACGATGTCCATGTGTGCATCATGTGCCTCCGCGCCATCATGAACTACCAGGTGCGAGTGGGAGCGGGCGGCATCCGCGGGGACCCGCCCGGGGCTGCCCCGGTATCCCCCGGCATCCCCCGGCACCCCCCGACCCGCCTGGGGCTCCCCCGGCATCCCCCGAGCCCACGGGGGCAGCTCCGGGCCGGGACCGGCTCTGCTTCCCCTGGCTCTGAGGTGTCCTCGCTCAACCTCCCGCCTGGCGGGGACCTTGAACGCCTCCAGGGGGACACACGACCCCATGGATGCTCCTTTCCCCTCCCCAGTCTGGCTTCAGCCTGGTGATGAACCACCCAGCCTGCGTCAACGAGATCACCCTGAGCCTCAACAACAAGAGCGCCAGGTAGGGGCTGTCCTGCCCCCTGGTGTCCCTTGTCCCCCCTGTCCCCTCGGTGTCCTCACACCGTGTGTCTCTGCAGGACCAAGGCTCTGGTGCTGGAGCTGCTGGCCGCGGTCTGCCTGGTCCGAGGGGGACACGACATCATCCTGGCTGCCTTTGACAACTTCAAGGAGGTGAGCAGGGACAGCCAGACCCCAGCAGGGACAGCCAGCCCCCAGCAGGGACAGCCAGACCCCAGCAGGGATACCCAGTCCCCACCTGAACATCTGTGCTCCAGCTGGGTTTGTGCCTCAGTTTCCCTGCACCACCCCCAAATCTCTGGCTCGCTCAGGGATGTGCCACTCACTGGGTTTGATGTCCCCACATGTCCCCAGAGCCATGGGTGCCTGGCAGCACCAATGAGGGTTGGGATGGTGTCACCAATAGGCCCCTCCTGTCCTGTCACCCTCCTGGGTGTCCCCTGGCCATGTCCCCCCTGCTCCCCCAGGTCTGCGGGGAGAAGAATCGCTTCGAGAAGCTGATGGAGTATTTCCGAAATGAGGACACCAACATTGACTTCATGGTGAGTGGCTGCTGGGGGCCACCCTCTGCTGTCCCCAGGGCACCCTGTCCCCAAGGCTGCTGCACTGTCCCCATGCCATCCTGCCCCAGGAGCTCCTAAGTCACCACACTGTCCCTGTCCAGGGATGCTGAATGACCAAAACTGTCCCCAAGCCACCAAAACTCTCCCCAGGCCACCACGTCCTCAGGGGCTGCTGAACCACTGTGCTGCCCTGGGGGTGGCATGTCCCAAGGGCTGCCATGTCCCAAGGGCTGTTCTGCTGTCCCCAAAGGCTTCTAAGCCACCAAACTGTCCCCAAGGCCATGACATCCCAAGGGATGCTGAGCCACCAAACTGTTCCCAAGGCCATCATGTCCCTAAGGCATCCTGAACCACCAAACTGTCCCCAAGGCCATCATGTCCCCAAGGCATGCTGAAACACCAAACTGTCCCCAGGCCATCATGTCCCCAAGGCCACTGTGCTGTCCCCCACCACCATGTCCCCAGGGCTGTGTAAACCCCCGTGCACTCCCCAGAGCCACCATGTCCCCAAGGGCCACCAGCCCCCCGTGCAGCCCCCGGGGCAGCATCCCAGGAGCCACCCTGGCCCACGCTGGGCCGTGTCCCCGCAGGTGGCCTGCATGCAGTTCATCAACATCGTGGTGCACTCGGTGGAGAACATGAACTTCCGAGTGTTCCTGCAGTACGAGTTCACCCACCTGGGGCTGGACCAGTACCTGGAGGTGGGGGATCCCAGGGATGGGTGATCCCAAGGGTGGGAGATCCCAGAAGTGGGAGTGGGTGATCCCAGGAGTGGGGGATTCCAAGGGTGGGGTTGGGTGATCCCAGGTGTGGGAGGGGGTGATCCCAAGGGTAGCTGGGGTGATCCTGAGGGTAGAGGTGGGTGATCCTGGGGGTGGGTGATCCCAAGGGTAGGGTTGAGTGATCCTGAGGGTGGAAGTGGGTGATCCCAAGGATAGGAGTGGGTGTTCTTGAGGGTGGGTGATCCCAAGGGTGAGAGTTGGTGATCCCAAGGGTGGATGATCCCAGGGATGGAAATGGGTGATCCCAAGGGTGGCTGTGGGTGATCCCAGGAGTGGATGATCCCAGGGCTGGGGTTGGGTGATCCCAGGGCTGGGGTTGGGTGATCCCAGCAGTGGGAGTGGGTGATCCCAGGAGTGGATGATCCCAGGGGTGGGGTTGGGTGATCCCAGCAGTGGGAGTGGGTGATCCCAGGCCGGGGCTGTCACCGTCACCGCTGCTGACCCCGGGCCGCTGTCCCTCGGCAGACCCTGCGCCTCACCGAGAGTGACAAGCTGCAGGTGCAGATCCAAGCCTACCTGGACAACGTCTTCGACGTGGGGGCCATGCTGGAGGACTCGGAGACCAAGACGGCGGTGCTGGAGCACATGGAGGAGCTGCAGGAGCACGTCAGCCAGGTGGGCCGGGGTGCGTGGGCAGAGGCGCTGACGCAAGCCCCGAGGGAGGGACGGGACGGGGACGGGGCTGAGCTGAGCGGCGGCGCCTCATCCCCCACAGCTGACAGAGAAGCTGCAGGATGCGGAGAACGACTCCATGGCCAAGATAGCGGAGCTGGAGAAGCAGCTGAGCCAGGCGCGGCGGGAGCTGGAGGCGCTGCGGGTGAGCCCAGGGGAGGCTGGGGCGCGGGGCTCGGGCTCCGGGGCACACCGGTGACATTCCGGGGGTTGTCCCCGTGCAGGAGCAGCTGAGCCCCCCGCGGCCGCCCAGCCCGCCGAGCCCGCAGCCGCAGGAGTGCTACCGGCTGGCGCTGGAGCGGCGGCTGGCGGAGCTCGAGGAGAAGGGGCTGGTGCAGATCCTGCGTGGGCCCGACGGAGACGTCGCCATCGAAATTGTCCCCGTTGTCATAGAAACCCCCGCAACGCCCGTGGATTCCGGGGACGCCACCGCCACCTGCGCAGGTACCGCGGCTGCGAGGGGATGTCCCCTTCCCGCGGGGACACCTGGCACCGGGGAGGGGTGGCAGCGACTCTCTGGGCACGGAAAGCGAGGCGGGGATGTGGGGGTGTGCCCGGGCACTCGGGGCAATGCGGTGGCACCGTGCCCTGCTGTGTCACCGCCTCACCCACCTCTTCTTTCCCTCGCAGATGCTCCGGTTCTGGCTCCGGTCCCGCCTCCCCCGCCCCCCCCACCCCCCCCGCCTCTGCCGGGGGCTGATCCCGTCCCCCCCCCACCCCCCGCACCCCCCCTGCCCGCGGGTACCCCCACCCCACCCCCGGCCCCC
>JAWWEY010000114.1:3758263-3768274 GCA_035582745.1 Loriotus luctuosus
CTTGGTGCCCAGCTGGAGCAGGAATTGTTTTGTCTCCCTGCTCTGTGCACAGAGCTCACCATCCCCTGATATGAAGCCCAGACCCACACACTAAAGCAGCACAGAATCTGAAAAATATAAAAGCTAAACCTGAGGCATCAGAATGAAACCAGCTCACAGACCTCACTGCTCTAACTTCATAAAGAAAAAAATATCATCAACATCTCTCTAAGTGTTGAGAGTTCTTCCAAACCTGCAGGCCCCAAAAGGCTCTTCTCTTCCAATGGTTAATTGAGGTTATACTCAGGGTCATTCCTCAAGAACAGATTGTTCCTACAAACTCTATTTGTTAACAGCCTGAAAAGGGTAAAAAGAAACTTAGTTGGAGTTTCAGGTTTTGGTTCCGTTGTTTGTTGGGCTTTCTTTTTTCTTTTTTCCTAGGAATAGAACCAACCCAAACCCCCAACACTGAATTTCTTTGTGAATCTCTCGAATAAATTACTGCAGCACTTTAAATGTAGAAAGCAGAACTTTTTGTATGCCACGCCAACTGCTTTACAAAGTTTTAGAAGAGTAGGTGCTATATTAAGTCCACAGCACAGTGTTTGTTGTGCGTTTGCCAGGTCCAATTAAGCAAAATTTATCAAAGCTGGCAACAATCAGCTTGTTTCATCTGCTCCTTGAAAGGCCTGATCCATATTTTCTGTGAGAGAATTAATGGTTGGTCTGACTTAGAATACTGATCAGCACTTCAGGAAAGCAGTTAGAGAAAGCTGAAGAGACCAGAACTGCCTGTGGAGTTTATTATTGTATATGCAAAATATTTCTGATAATACTCTTCATTTTGTACAGGCAAAATATGATTAATTAGCAGGCAACAAGAAAGCCTGGGCTAAAGCATCATGCATGACAAGGAATTGGCAAAATATTCCTTTTTGTGTTAGAAATCTGAGGTTTATCATCTCACTGGAATTCTACAACTAAATCATCATAATATCAGTTCTGTAGCGCATACCTCATCTGACAGATGCTTCACTTGCTTTCAACCCAGCCTTTCTGTCTGTCCCCTGGCTTTTGCTGATGGCTTTAAGAGAATGCTTAAGAGCCCACTGGGAGTTGTGGTGCTGGGCCAGCAGAGGACAGATTGGTGGAGCAGTGTCAGAAGGATCAGAGGGTGAGTTACTCCTCACACTGACAATTTCAGCATAGCCCACTTCACAGAAAACACTGCATGCCAGAGTGTGCAGTAATGTGCAGATATTGTGCTATAAAACATTTTGTGACAAGCTCTTATCATTGTAAAGCAATATAAAACTTATGCTCTGTTGTTCAAGCCACACAGTCTTCCAAAACCACTGACAGACACTCTTTTACCTGTCTCCTTGCCCCTGGATTATATTGGCTGCCACTAACACAGCTCAGTCCTTTAAAAGAGGAGCTGTGGGTCATTCCTCTGCCAGCCTGGAGAGGTTGATTTCTTCTGCCACTGCTCATGCAGAGGCCATCTGGGGACACTTCCCTTGCCATTCTGCCTTTAGGGAGAGCTCACTGATCGTCTGGAAGCAGATGGAAGTTTGTTGTCTCTTCTAAAAGACAGCTTTTTGTGTTCTTAAGCTGCTTGCTAGCAGCTTGATTTCCATCATTAGTACTGCTCCAAAATAAAGACCACGAGTGATGTGACACAGTGAACATTCCCTTAAATCACGGCTGACTGTACTGAGAATTTACTGAGCTTTGTTATCTAAAAATCTAATTAATTTTGGGGCTGGGGAGGGGGGAAGGGGGGAACTGACAGCAGTGATTTACACTATGGCAACTTTGTTTATTTCTTGAAAAGCAATCTCTGAAAGAAAACAAAGTTTGATGGAGAAAAAGACCAAATTGGTCCTTTGAACTTCACTGAGGCTGCTTTTGGTCAGCTGCTCCACAGCTCACGGATAGACCATACTAAAATTACTTGTTGAGATTCCTGGGAGGACAGAACAGAGAACAAGACACCCCAACTGAAGTAAATTTAATTAATTTACTATTTCATTCTACTCATGACTCAAAGAAACCACTTGAGGTAATTTCTAATACCAGGTTGTGGTCTCCCTTTTTCACAATTTCTGACAGTAAATAAGAATGCACATCAGTTCTCTTTCCCATCAGTTCTCCCTCCATGCTTGAGAGCTAATTTTGGAATTTCCATTCAATACTTAAGGTAAAGAATGGCCAACCACCCAAGAAAGGCCCAGATCTATTCCTCCCACCCAAGTAAATTTGACACAGGAGAGTTGTTGTTTGATTGTTCCTTACTACCCTAGATCTAGTGGAGTCACTGAAATCTTCAAAATTTATCTTAATACAGACTCTGATGTGACCAAATTTTAGATGCCTGGATTTAGATATGTCTTAACTAGACTACTATGTATGACCCACATTTTTGGGTGTTATTTATAAAGACAAAATGGATTTACCGAGGGCAAAATGGGACTTTTTCTTTCTCAGGAACATTTTTTTTAATTAATTTCCCATTAAATTTATGATCAGCCATACCCATTTCCAACAAAAAGTGTGGCTATAATTTATCTTTTTCCTACTTATTTTTTACTTAATAACCTTTCTGATCTATGTAATGATTATTTTTCCTCTTTTACTCTAGTCTGAGATAACTATCAAACCCCCAGCATTTGCTATCAGACACCTTCATTTCCTATCCACTGAGCCTACTTAATCAGCATACAGTCTGCTCTCAGTGGCAAATTGTAATAATTGCATAATATTCACTGGAAAATACTGAAGTAACTGCAAAAATGCCATTTTATTAATAAAGTGAATAATACTGGAGGTAGGATATGCTGTATTTGTGTCAAGTAAGCATTTTTCTTGCTTGTCCTTGAAAGGAACTGCAAGTGAAACAACAGAGCCTCAATTTTATACTAGATAAGAGCTGGAAATCCTCCTGCCTCCCCATATCAGGCAGTGAATAGAGCACTCTTGGGTGCTGTGCTGAAAATATGCATTGAACTTATCAGGCACATTCATTGTGGCTACCAGCCTTCATTTGTCACCAAAAAAGAGATAATGCAGGCCCTGTCAGAGCATGAAATCTGTGTGAAGAGCACACAGCAGCCACTGCTTGTAGCTGCAAACAGTGAGCAAGTTCTTGGTGTTGTCAGGCTGTGCAGAAACAGGGTGTGAGCAGAGCAAACAAACTGCAGTGTGAATGGCACATTCACTATTATACACCCAACACAGAATAAATTCCTCTATCCCCATTTTTCAGGACAGCTGGAGGATGCCCTATTGTGCAAACCCAGGGCACTGGGAATATTTCTCTGTCTGCTCTGGGGTGCCCTGACCCCCAGGGCTGCACTGACTTTGACCCTCATCCATGGAGAAAGTTTCCCAGACTTCAAGATAGACTGGAATCCACAAAAGTGTGAAATGGATTATAGAGAGCAGTGTAGGTGTATCACTGGGTGAGAAATTGAGGTTTTGGGATTTTTAGTGTGTTGTGGATAGAAACAAGATGGAGGGCACAGGGTGTTGTCCTGGGTTTCTTCTTCATGCTTCTTCTTCCTGGGTTTGGGTGGCATTTTGTAATTGGGCAGAGAAGTCCCCATTGGGATCAGTTATTGGGTTAAAAGGGAAAAAAATCCAGGTGTCAGTTCTTAATTGGATAGTTTAGTCTTAAAAGCCCTTGGGACAAGAGATTGTTGGCCATTCTGTGCCTTCTTATGAAAAGCTGCTGAACTCACAGTAGTGAGACTGTTTTACTGATAGGAAATAATAAACACCTGAGTCTGAACATGAATTACTGTCTCAAGTGCCTTCAATTCAGACCCAGAGAAACCAATGACTGGCACTCCCACACCAAAGTGCCTCCCTGAGCTCTGGGCCATGGCTGGGGGGTCCTGAGCTGCCCATGTTTGGGCACCTGAGCTCCTCTGCAGTATTTTGCTCTGTGATGTCCACAAGAACAGAGTCTAGAGAGGATCAGCACCACTGGAACATTTTCTAGACTGGTGCAACATTTTTAGAGATCCCATTTTACAGTGAGATCTTTCAGATCCCATTTTACACTGAGATGAGTCACAGTCCCAAAGAAACTCCAGAGTTTCTTTCAGGAACAGCCAAAGCAGCCCACAGTGAGGTTCACAGGAGTGTGCCAACATCTCCAGCAGAACAAATTGGAAGCACCCCAGCCAAACAGAGCTCATCTCCCTGAGCTGATGCTACTGCTCATGACAAAAAAGCTGTATATGATTTTTCAAGGAGAGGGGAAAGAGTTTATAACTGAGGAGAAGGATTCTTTTAAGCTGCAGCACAGAATGTCTATATTCTAAAATCTAGATCCCTGTGGTCACTGACAATTGGAACTGGCTTACAATTCAAATTTGCTACTAGGTTTAGGCTGGATATTAGGGAAAATTTCTTCACTGCAAGAGTGGATAAGCATTGGAACAGGCTGCCCAGGGCAGTGCTGGAATCACCATCCCTGAAAAGGTTCAGAAAATGAGTAGATGTGGCACTTGGAAATCTGGTTTAGTGGACCTGGTGGGATTTGGTCAAAGGTTGGACTTGATGATCTTGGAGGTCTTTTCCAACCTTAATGATTCTGTGATTCAGAAAACATCCTCTGGTACCACACTCACAACAGCAGCACTGAGGCTGTGCTTCTACAGGTGTCCTAAGGATCCCTGAACCACTCCTGGGTCTCTCTGGCATTCAGGGGTTATGAGGGAAGAAATCATTCCTCAAATGATGCACTGAACTCCAGTCCATGTCTCACCTGGCTGCTTATCCCTGTGGCAATGTCTCCCACCTTTGTCCTGTGGAAATCTCTGATGTGCAAATTTTCTCCGCTTAGCAACTGGATCTGGATTTTCACTCCTGGAATGCACAAGAGGATCTTTAAGTTCTGCTGAGCCACAAGGACCTCACAGCCCACAGCAAAACTGACTGCCAAGGCACACACACAGGGAAAAGCTCATTTTTGTCATTAAGGATTTCATTTATGTAGGTCTTTTGCTGAGCATGGAGCTTGCTGCAGACAGCAATGACTCACAGAGCAGAGCTGCATTTAGTAAGAAAGCAGCTGAAGGGATGGATTAATTTGCACAATATGCCCTCAAAATTCTGGGTAGATATTTGTGGTTATAAAACATTCCTTGCACATGGAGGCTGCCTGAACCAGGGCACACAGGCTCTGTGTGTGCTCAGAAAGTTCCCTGGATTTTACTGCACAGACCCATCTGTGACAGGGGCAGACTGGGCCTCCTCACAAACCGTCTTTAGGTGGATCTGTGCTGGCACAGCAACTGAAGGACAAAAAGCAGTTTAAAAACTCCATAACCAGCTTGTCTAGATAATGAGAAAGTGATTTCTGAACATTTCTCCCTGCTGTGGGAGGCAGACCCACCGTTGAAGCAGCTGGGGGTGTCCGTGTGCCGGCTGCGGCTCAGCAGGTTGTTCCAGCTGCAGCTCTGCCCCTCTGCCTGGCTGTTCCAGGAATGGATCCCAGAGCTCATGGTGTCCCTCAAGCTGTGAGAAGCCTTCATGGAGTTCTGCAAGAATAAGCACAAGTTTGTCTAAGGTTGTGAAAGAAAATGAGCTGGCAGGAGACGAGCATTAAAATAAGGTCAGGAGGAAAAAGGTGGAAATCAAGCCACAGTTGATATAAGGCTGGGCCTTAGTCAACATTTATGTGCCATCTGGGATTGCAGTGCAACACATATTATAGATATTATCAGATATTCCTATAGTTAAATCAATAATGAGCTGAAAAGCTGGGTGAGAAAAGAGGGGTTGTACTGACTGGCAGAAGAATTAAACATCAGTTAAAATATTTGTCACTTACTGACATTAGAAATACCCAGGAAAAACAATTCACTGTACAAAACCAACCATAGGCCCTATGCTGCTGCACTGTTGGGAAGGGTCTGTACTGTCCCAGTCAATGTGACACCAGCACAGAGGTCTGAACCAGTCAAAACCAAGTTACAGGTATGGTGTAGGTGTTAGTGGGAAAAACCAAGCAGAGTCAGATCCCACACTGCACACTGTGTGTGACAACAGCTGAGCTGTGCACAACTCCCTCAGTCCTCCTCAAAAAGCACTGGAAGACTGAGAAGAGAGACAGAAATAGGACACAAAGGTGTTCCAAATCAGAACTGACTCCTGCACAAACTGGGGACTCAATGCCTTTGAAAAGTGTGATTGAAGGGCTCTTGTCCTTCCCTGGTCCAACAAGGCCTGTTCAGTGTTCCTCACTGCTATTCCCCACCTTAGGAACACCAGAAAGAGCAAACCAATCTAATTGAAATTGGTAAATAACCAGGACTATGTATTCATTACTAACAATGGGTTAAAAGAAGTTCATGGAGAATAGATGTGGGAATGAAAATCCAAGATTTGGGTCTCTGTTTTCCTGCCCTACTCTCCTGGTCTTTCCCTAAACCTCTCACTGGTGGCCATGGCCAGGAGGAAGACCCTGCACAGCTGCTTGGTGCAGCTCCTACTTCCATCACTGCTTCCCCAGTTCCTTCCCCTGCATAGGCAGGGTTGAGGCTGCTGAGATTCTCTGTATCCACACTCTTGAAGCTTCTGGTGAGGATACAGCACAGGAGAGCCTCTGGAGGACAGGGTCCATGCTGGACACAGAACCAAAGCACAGCTACAACCCTCAACACCCCACTGGGCATGAGCAAAACTTTCTTCCCAGCAAACTGAGTGTCAGAAAGCAGCAGCAAAGGTGAAAAATTCCAGATTTTCATTGGTCACAGCTCCCAGTTTTGCCAAGGGGGCCAGCCAGACACCCACACCCACCCCCACTCACCTTCTCACTGGCATCTGACACAAAGGGGCTGTCAATGCTGAGGCATGAAAGCATTTGCTCTTGCTCTTCCAGAGAGTAAGGCTGGGAAAGGCTGTTCAGAAACAGTTCTGCAGCAGAAGGAAGAGAAGGGAGACATTTCCAGTGTTTCAGGGAGACATTTCCAGTGTTTCCCTCCATGCCTCCCTGCTTAATCACAGCTCTGCAATTAATACCCAAAGCTTCTTCAGCAATATTTAATGAACATTCATATTGGTGCCAGCAGAGCCCAACACACAACTCTGCCATGCAGAGGCCACAGGACAATGTGACACAGGGAAACTGGGCAAAGAGGGGATGGATTGTGCAACAACATGTAAAATAGTATCCTAAATTTACCAGTTCTTGCCTTTATGTCTCCTGTGAGATGCCACTTTATATCAATCCACATTATCAGGGAAAAGTCAAACTCACGTACTCAGTTCTCACAAGTATCTGGAGGTTTGTACTCCCTTATCTGGATACAAGTACTTACAAATACTGCAAACATTCCTGACAATATCCAGACATCTCATACATAACCAGCTCTTACAATGCTGCTGAGACCCAAAGCCATTTGAGAAAGAAGCTGCCCATCAGCAACCCCTAAAATTCCCCAGTTTTCTGACACAGTTACAATTCAAACCATTCTCTTCCTCATTTCTTTCAATTCACTCAAAAAGACTAGAAAATATGGGAGAAAAAATAAGTGAAATGTAGAGCTATACTGGGCCAATGGAACTGGACAAATCACTGATTTCCACACTGAATTTACTGCTGGTTTTCAAATCTGGTTTGCTGTTGTAACCAAATTCCTTGGCTGATGGCTGTAGGTTTTCCAATGCTCAGAACTAAACAGTTGCAGGCTGATTTTAACTTCACTGCTTTGTTTGACATCTGCCATTCCTTTCTTTTTATCTTGGCTTACCTCAATTAACAAAAAAAAAAAAAGTTTGAACCTAAAATTGCAGATGAAATTGGAATTCTGACACTGACTACACAGTGCAAACAAGCACAAGTCTGAAATAGGTTGCTTTCCAAGAGGTTCCTGCACCTCTCTCAGAAGGTTTCCCCCTGTTCAGGAGGAAGGAAATTCTGTTCACTCCCTTTGTGGCACATTTAATTGGTTAAGAACTATTAGTTTTGGTAGTTTGAAGGAAGGTTGAACAATTTGTGTAACGAGAAAGGAACTATGAGCAAAATGACATCCAAGCTGAAAACCCAAAAATAACTGTCAACAAGCCAAGAGAAAGCAGCTGTATTTTTATCCTGCTCTCAAGCAAAAAGAGCTGAATTCCTCCCCTAGCCCAGTGCTCACCAATTTCCAGCTGCTGAAGTTCTTGCTCTGAAATGGTTGTGGCTCTTTCCACGTGGCTGCAGCTCTTCAGGGGCAGAGGAGTTGAGGAGAGGGGTGGGGGATCACAGGTCTCAGGTAATTCCTTGCCCTCACTCCAGTGAGGTCCCTCAACCTCCCCTGTTTGCTCCAGAGATGGAGGTGGTAGGAGTGGGCTGCCACAGGAAACTTTGACTGACAGTTTTGGGTCAGAAGCAATCTCAGAAACTGGGCTCACTGTGGGGGACAGGGATGTCTGTGCACTGTTTTCTTTGTTCAAAGAGAAATGTCTGGGCTCTCTGTATTCACCTTTCCAAGGGCTTCTCACACCTCCCACTACAAAAAAAAAAAAATACAAACATTATCAAATAAAGCAATAAAAGAGGTAAAATTTTCCTTTGCTGTAAGAATTTCTTGAAGTGCATTTGCTGTAAAATGCCCAGCTTCTTCAATAGATAAAACCAGATCACCTCCACAAATTCTTGCTGTATTACAGAACCACTCAGCAGGATTAAGTTGAAATAAATCAGTGATGTGTCAGGGGCAAGACTGAACCACAAGTATGAGTTACAGCTAAGGATGCAATAAACCCTGCTGGCAGTTGTGCTGCAGACCAGGCTCTCCTGGTGCAGCTGATGCTTCAGCTGACAGGAGCCCTCAGCAAACCCACAGAGAGCTCCCCTCCTTCAGCAGAGAAGGAAGAAGAGCATGTGACAGCACACAGGAAATCATCATTTATTTGGGTGACAAACACTCGGCTGCAGGTAGAAGCCATCAACCCAAAATATGCATCAAGGCTGTGAAAATGATACATTGGACAATAAAACAGACTGGCCCTTCCAAAAGGAGCAGCAACAGCAGCTCTCTCAGTGAGAATGCAAAGGTTCAGCTGCATCAGTTACATCAGGACATTTCTACCTTCCTCGAGTGCCATGCTGGTTTTAGTTTTGAGCTCTGATGCAGATGCCCTCTGCAGAGGCTCCTTCTCCAGCCCCAGCTTAATAATCTCAGCAGTGAGAGGGTTGCAGGAAGGTGGAATTTCCCTCAGAGGAGGTGGTTCTTTAGCGATCTGTGTAACAAACAGGAAGTGAAAGAGGTTAGACCAGAGAGGCTTCATTTGATTTCAGCAAGGTTCTTCCCACCCCGACAGCGTTTCCAACTGAAATGAAAGCATTAAGTGAGAGCTGAACAGTAATTTTATTACAGCTGAATGGCTCAAAAGTCACACCCAAGTTATGAGCAGGGCATGGAAGAACAGCCCAAGCAGAGCAAGCACAGGGAATGCTCAGCTCCCAGAGCAAGGCTGGTATCCTGTCATGTAAGAGCCTAAATGAGAGATGCAGGACTCCAGGTGGCTCTCCAAAATTCAGTTTATTCCATCCAAGATGTTCCAGCAGTCTGGGTGACAGAGCTGTGCCTACAGCTGTCAGCTCCAGCTGCATTCTATACTTCTCTTTTGGTTACAATGCATTATATACTTTTCTTTGCTGAGCATCTTCATACAGCAGAACCAATCTATACCTTAACTTTTACCTATAGCCTATCATAACTACTATATAACTACTATAATTGCCATATTCATGTTACTGTTCTCCATTCACTACAAGTTAGTACATTACCGTTTAAGCTGTATGGTGTTGTTCAGTTTTCTTGCAGTGGAAAATTCTAAAACCTTTTTTCTACTTGCAATATCTGCTGACTTTTTTGCCTGTGCTATTGTTGTGCTCAGTAGAAACATCTCCTTCTTTGAGGTGGGTTTATCCTTTGCTCTAAGCCATAAAAATCCCTTCTAACTAACACACCCTTTGCCTCCTTGGTTATCCAGTGAGACTGGCTCAGCAATTCTTTTCTTCTATATCAA
>JAWWEY010000114.1:3768374-3781709 GCA_035582745.1 Loriotus luctuosus
GCACTGCCAGGGATCCAGGGGCAGCCCCAGCTGCTCTGGGCACCCTGTGCCAGGGCCTGCCCACCCTCACAGGGAAGAATTCCTTCCCAATATCCCACCTAACCCTGCCCTCTGGCAGTGGGAGCCATTCCTCTTGCCCTGTCCTTCCAGGCCATTGCCCCAAATCCCTCTCCAGCTCTCTTGGAACTCCTTTAGGCACTGGAAGGGGCTCTGAGGTCTCCTCTGAGCCTTCTCTTCTCCAGGATGAACAATCTGAGCTCTCCCAGCTTTTCTCCATAGTGGAAGGGCTCCATCTTAACCCAAAAAGCAGCATTGTGTGTTCTCAGAAGCTGTTCCCCCTCAGACCCATCCCTTATACACAGAATAGGAATTAAACTTCCCTTGTAAGCAAATCTGGGAGGCAAAACTTCAGAAAATATACCCTTCTCTTTCAACAGCTGCATGAAGAAGTATGGTTAAGTTTAATTGTCAAAAAAAGGAATTTTCTTTAGTGGAGATCAGGACTCTTCCCCACTACTCAGAGTTTACACAAAAGGTTTGATTAGAATTTTAAAGTTTCAGTGTGGTTTCTTGCAGGGACAAAACACTGAATGTTGCAGGCTGACAATCTGACAAAAACCCTTCTAGCCTGGGAGATAAAGACCATCACCTCCCAAATTTCAGGTCATTTTGGCTGTCAGTGGGATGCCTCACAGTAATACCAATAAATGAGACACCCTGAGCAGTTGCTTGCAAATCAGCCACATGTAAATGTTCATGAGAGAGTATGAGTCAGAAGGGCAATTCCTCAGAGGAGTAGCAGCAAAACCTCACCTGTGACCAAGCACTTTCCCAGCCCATCTGGGTGCAGGTGAGCAGAGTGGCCAAAGTCACACAGGAGGGCCCTGCTCCCATCATCTGACAGCAGCACGTTCTCAGCTGCCAAGAGAAGGGTTCCATTAGTTTCTTCTGCATCAGGAGATGAGAAAAACACTCAAAAGTACACAGAACTAGAGTTTTTTAAGCCCAAAGGATTTATTTCCCCTGTCACTGTCTTAAGCAAGTAATTATCTCTTATAAACTACCAATTACCTGCCCTGGAGATTCTTGTAGCCCAGTGGTGGGCCAGGCTGGGCAAGCAGCTTGGCAGACCCATGGGGTGACAAGAGGAGGTGACAAATATGATATTCCCAGCAGTCTAGAACCAAGGGAAACTCTAATTTCAAACATAGATCTGAAAATCTAGTAAGTAGATCCCAAAGCTTTAGTAAGTAGATCCCATAATTTAATCTCCAAGCAGTTTGCCTCTTCTAAGAAAAGGGAAGAACAAGGTACTTCAAATACTTTCCTACCTTTGACATCTCCATGGAGAATGTTTTGAGCATGAAGATACTCCAGACCCTCTAACACCTGGCCCAGGTAGCTGAGGGCTCTGTCCTCTGGCAGGCAGCCACTCTGTTTAATGAGCTGCCCTAATGAGCCACCTAGGAAGGAATCCAGGGAGTCCATGTTATCTTATGCTTAAATTCTCCCCAGCATCATTAGCATTCCTGGTGGTTTCCATTGAAAAAATGAGATTTTCCAGGTCTGACAGCACTTACCTTCCACACATGGCTCTGTTCCTTTTGTTTATACCCAGAGTTTTTGCTGCCCACAAAACCAGGCCTTATTCATATGTTTTTTTTTGCTTAGAGTCAGTTTACCAGTGTTGCTTTGGGGCAAATGCAAGTGCTCTGTGATCAGAACAGGCATTTCTAGGTGTTACTGACCACCACTCACTCTTCACAGCCTGTTTTCCATGGTTCTGGCCAGAAAAAGAGCAACAGGCAATGGAGTCATCAAGGTTTGCTTAGACAGCCAGGGCAATGAGCCCCACTGGTGTCCTGCAAACCACCAGGAAGCACAAACCAGCTCCAAATGTATCTTACTGTGAAAAAGAGACTGGAATAAGGCAGGACTGGGAATCATTCCCCCCACAGCAAGCCCACTGCAGGGTTTACACACACCCATCCCAACCCACTGGGTTCCCATGGTTCACAGCCTGTTTTCCATGGTTCTGGCCAGAAAAAGAGCACCAGGTAATGGAAACATTGAAATTTGCTTAGACAGCCAGGGCAATGAGCCCCACTGGTGTCCTGCAAACCACCAGGAAGCACAAACCAGCTCCAACTGTGTGAAAGAGACACCTTGAACTGGAATAAGGCAGGACTGGGAATCATTCCCCCCACTGCAGGTTTTACACACACCCATCCCAACCCACGGGGGAATTCGCACCATGAATATCCTGGATGCATTGAGGAACTAACAGATTCATATTGGGGCAGGAGGAAAAGGAGGTCAATGTGCACTGGGCACTGCCATGGTGCCCTGCTCACCCTCCATGAGCTTCATGAAGATGGTGACCCAGGGACCCTCCTTGACAGCACCGTACAGGGGCACCACGCTGGGGCTGCTCACGGCCGCGCACGTCGTCAGCTCCTCGGCACGGAAATGTTCCACCTGCACCTGCAGGAACAGGGAAAACTGAGCCATCCTGGGGTGGATCCTAACACAACTGTCCCTCTCTGGTGGCTGTGGGACAGCAGAGATGGGTTAACTGGGCTTGGTAGTCTTTTCCAAACTTAATTTTGTGATTTTCCCGAATAGAACTCAGGGAGTGCAGCAAGAAGTGGGAACGCTCGGGATGATGAACCCTCAATGTTTAAGGGAAGTGAAAATTCATCACAAGAGATGGTAGCTTGCAATAACTGCAGATTACAGGTAGGAAGGTAATTTCTGTCACAGTAAAAAGATAATTTTGACAACTGAGGCAAAAAAAGCCCTGGGGATGTTGCAAAACTTGGCAAAAATTCAACTACCCCAAAATAGGACATATTTTAGGACATATTTTGTATTCCCCCAAAGGAGGGAACACAAAATATGTCCACAAGCAGTGATCTGCATGATCACCTTGTTAGGTGGTGCTCATCCTGCAAATGGTTAAGAAAAAAACTTTATTCAATAAGTTCAGCCAAACTAAATAAAACAAGAATTTGCTGAAGTCCAGAAGGAAAACATGAGTCATGAAGATTCTGGTGGGAAAAAGATGCATCATGTTTCTTCTCTGTCAGCAATCCAGCTAGAGTTGGTTTTCTTTCATCTCAAGAATTTGGAGAGCAGGTGCTTCCAGCACCACGTCTGGTGAAAGAAGGTGAGGTAGAGACCTCCTGTCACAGGGAGGCAGCAGGAATTGCAGACAGTTATTCATGGAAAATTAAATAGAGCATAGACAAGTGTCAAATTTGCATGTTAGAACTCTCTGCTTTCAGAGTGTGATCTAAGAAGATGCATTTCTGATATAAAGAAGCATCATTTATCCTTCAGTAATTAGGTGGGGGGGAAATGACATTTTGAAAGACTTCAGCTTCTCCTACTTTCATGTTTCCCTTTTCAGCACAACCATCTTCCTTCCTGAAAATACACCCCACAAGGAACAGCTATTTCTCCCAAGACTGCAGATTTGCCAAATGGATAATACGTTTAAATAGCTACACACTGACAGGAAACAATCTGGTTGTGTCACCACAAGATTTCACACCTGAACTGTGAGGATGCAGAACAGGAATTAATTTTCTACATGCTTGAGAGATGTTTGTTTCTACAGCTAACAAATGAATGGTTATGAAATGGTTAAATAAATACACACCCTGGTTTGTCTTGCCTCTTACATCTTTCCACAGGGAGCACAGCAAGCTGGGCCCAGTGTAAACGGGGGGAAAGTGAACATTTTAAACTGGAAAATGAAAGTTACGGTTCTTTTTGCACATAATATTTTTGTACCCAAGGCAAACACTTCCCACACAAAGTTTTCTAGTGAAGTAATGTGAGAAACATCAGTTCACAGGGGTGATGAAAGTATTCAAGTGTAAGTTCACATAGAATAGTTTACATTTTCCTCATCTCCTTGCATTATCCCTCTGTCTGCACCCCTGAGGCCCCCACAGCAGCCCACAAATCAATGCCCTGATCCAAGTTACATTCCACACACTTCCTACATCATGAGACAATGGCATACCCTGGAGTACAACAGATTATAGTGCCAGCTTCTGGAAAAACACACATCCTTTGCTGCATCTGGAGCAGCATCACCTCAGAACAATGTGCCAGCACTGCAGCTGACACTCAGGAGATGAAAGTTCTGTTTTCAGATCCTACTGACTGCCTTGGGTTTTTCCTACTTTATTCCTTTTTCAACAAGGAAATAAATACCTGCCATGTAACCACTTACACCAGACATGGTTTGAGATAAGAATAGTCAGATAACAGACAACCCACGCAGCTGCTGCTCCCCTGCAGTCACTCACAATCATTCAGACAGCTCTACTCTTGCCTCAGCACCCAAGATCCCTTTCAGCACACTTTAAAGCCAAATGAGCTTTTTTTCCTGGCTGCTGATCTTGGCCCCTGTGCACATACAGGTCCTCCAGCTGCTTCTCTGTCTGCCATTCCCCTGAAGTTTTTCCTTGGACACCACAACAGCACTTCACTGCGACTGTACAAGGCCCTAAAGAGTGAAGAGATTTCTCTCCATGTGCTGTCTTGCGTCCTTCTCTCACACAGAATTACCTTTTTGGCAGCACACTGGAATCCTGTCTGTTTGTCCTCTATCTTGTACACCTCCCCAAAAGAGCCAATGCCCAAGGAACCGTGGCACTTGGTCCAGTGAACCTCTTCTCGGTACTCGTAATCCACCGGCTTCAGCTTCTGCAAGTCCAACAGAAAACAAAATGAAGCAACAAAAGAGACATTTAAATGTTGAGCTGCATGGAGATCAACATTCTCAGCACAAGGACAGATAACACAACATCTCTCCAGAAATCTCAGCACAAGATTACTTCTGTCACGGGCTTGAGATGAAACCATATAGGATGAACCTGCTTGATTTCTGTGGGCTCTGTTGGATCTAACTGAGTGCACCCCACGGCTCTAAAGAAAGGCCACTAGGATTTGGATGGCTTTGGAGCTCTGTGTTCCTCCCTTCTCCCTACAAAGCTGAATCCTACAACTCACCCAGATTGCCATGACTAAATGCTTTTCTGTCACTGTGAGAGCTTTTCTGCAGTCAGTAGATGGAGACTGTGCATTAGGTGTCAGTATGAACACGTTCAGGCAGGTAAGGAACACCTTGAGCTCCACAGACCATACTGACAGGGTCACACTGACCCCAGGGAAATCCTCCAGGAGGACTTTAAGGTGTTGAGAGAGAACTGAATTCAGAAGAAGTGAATCATGTCCCTAGGGTTTGAATGCATTTCTGTGCCCAGGCCCTGTGGGACACTGCAAGGAACGCTGCAGGAGCTGCTGGTCCCAGCAGAGGCACAAACTGCACTCCTGTACCTCCCCTTCTACCCAGCCCTGGTTTCTGTCACACTCCAGCTCCTCCAGAGCCAATAAATATTGCAGCCTGGTTGAACAGATTGGGCTCTTCCCCAGCAAACAAAGGACATGGTTGAATACTGACTAAGCACAGAACCACTGCTCAGTCAGGCCTGCATGTCTGGTGACTGAGCACAGCATGGAGCCAGCAGTCTGAGACAGGCAAGGTTTTAATTCCTGCAGAAAACAACCCTGCATCGTTACCCGGCAGCTCCAACCAGATCCAGAACCATTCAGAAATCACAGTTTTAGAAGCAAGCACATGGGTACAGATTATCCCTCTCCCAAAGCCCAGGAGAAACTCAGCCTCCCACACCCCAGAGTGGCTCAGATCACCTCATTCAGCAGCACGCCTTCATTTTCACTTGTTTCATGGAATTGTTCCTTCAGCTCCAGCCCACCTCCTCTCCATGTCTTGGCCAGGCTGGCTAAATTTTGTGGTTCTCCAAAGCTCACGCTCCCCTTCAAGGCATCTACCAAATACTCTTCCACAGAAAGCTTGTCAGAACTGGTCTGCACGGACTGGTTGATGCATTTGGTGAAATTATATTCTAAGTTTAGGCCAGATAAGTGACTGCCTTGATAGTTGAGGTCACCATGGAAGTATGTGTCCAGAGCATTCTGCTTCATGGCACGGAGAGGATTGTCCACGTGTGGGAAATGGGGGGGAAGGATGTTGTAGGGGAAAGGATGGAGAGTCTCAGGCTGGGGAACAGTGTCCCTCTGCTTCCAAACATGATTAAGGCACTGAATAGGGCTGATCAGCTTGTGCAGTTCACTTTTGTACTGGCTCCTTGGGGAATGGAGTTTGCCCATGGACAAAGGGGCATGGGCAGGCTTCTCAAAAGGCAGTGGACCATAGCCCAAGTCCTTGTTAAATTCAGGAACCCAAAAACTGTTTCTGTAAAGAGTGCTTTGGTGGGATTCATCCTCCTAGAAAACAAAACCAAACAGCTGAGCAGGAACCTCAGTACAGCCACCAAAATTCACCCAAGAGCTGTTAGGAGTTTGCAGGGAAAGTACAAGAGGAAGGTGGAAGATTCTCACCTGGACAGGAATTGGGGCGCAGCTCTCCTGTTCTGGAGTTCTTGGACTTCTCCTGCCAGCAGCCACAGGTTGTCCTTTCAGCTTGGATCTTTTCTTGTGCCTTTTCTTCCTGGCCCTGCCCCGGTGCCTCCCTCTCCAGGTGGGTGCCATCCTGCCCTCCGTGGCGTGGGCCACATTGTTGGGGATGTGATCGAGGCTGTCCGAGCGGCTGCTGGAAAGCAGAGCACAGCAGGGCTCTGAGATGGGACAGCTCACAGGGCACCTCCAACCCACAGAGGGAAAATTAGCAACTCTGCTAACTCAACAGAGAGTTAAAACACAATTTCTTGACTTCTAGTAGGAGTAAGTTGAAGATCCAGGCCCAGCAGCACCTCTGGCATTGTATAAAAGAAATGTTGGGGTGTAGGGAGGCAAAACATTAAAGTGACCCAGGGTTTACAAATTCTGGAAGAACAAGGCTGGAATGTACAGTCACAGAATGGTTTGGGTTGGAAGGGACCTTAAAACCCACCCAGTGCCACCCCTGCCATGGCAGGGACACCTTCCACTGTCCCAGGTGGCTTCAAGCCCCAGTGTCCAGCCTGGCCTTGGGCACTGCCAGGGATGCAGGGGCAGCCCCAGCTGCTCTGGGCATCCTGTGCCAGGGCCTGCCCACCCTCATAGGGAACAATTTATCCCAATATCCCACCTAACCCTGTCCTCTGCCTGGGGGAAGCCATTCCTCTTGTCCTGTCACTGCAAGTCCCTCTCCAGCTCTCTTTTATGTCTCTTTTTTGAACATAGCAAAGTAGAGGGGAAAGCACTGCACGTCTCCGAGCTGCTCTGAGACAATTTGTGGTTGATTTCTAGTGAACACAGAGATGATGGATAAATGCAGTCTATTTTAAAAATTATTAAAATTAATAAATGTTTTCATAATATCAATGCCTGCTCTAATTTGAAGGAAAAGAGCTTTGCACAGAGAAGAGGGATGACTAAGAGCACTCAAATAAAACAGCTTCAAAAAGCCAAAATGTGCTGGCTTGTAAAGCCCAAAATTACAACATGATTTCTAAGAATGTGTACAGATGCACACAACACTCCAGCTGGGGTCTGCACAAAGAGATGAACTCTCAAGAGGGATATTTGCCTGCAGTTACTCAGGGTCAGAAAGAGATAGTCCCTAAGGTTCTTTTAAACTCAAAGCATTCTGTTATTCTATGATTCAATACCAACCATAGCAGTTAGATTTTTAAAATTAAGCTCCAAGAGAAAACAAGATTTTTGATCTTCAAATGAAGCAATTGTTCCATTGACTCAGAGCAGTTCTGATACATTTCTCTGCCTTTCCTGATCAGTGATGCAGGGCACAGCCATTTTCTCCATCTTTTCCTGGTATTTTATGCCAAAAGTAGAGTTCTGGCTGATCGCATCAGCACGGTTCCTTGAGCCTGAATACACAGCTGGTGTGCATCCCAGAAAACCCCAGATCCCACATAAAACCCCACAGAAATGGGTCACTTTGCACTTCTTCAGATGGTTCATGGGACCACATCCTAAAGCCACTGGGCAGTGTCAAACCTCACACCCCACAAGGTGTCTGAAGCCACCAGCAAACAAGCAGCACCTAATTCTGTACCCCATCACCCATTTCAGGGTGCTGGGGGTGCCTGACAGGGCTCCAGTGTGTAAGAAAGCTCCAGGATGAGCCCCAACAGGAAGATATTCTTCATGAAGAACAAGCAGCTCACTCCAGAAAAGCAATTCCCAGGCTTCCACTTGTCCATCACAAGTGTCACTGTCCCTTTTACCACTTCCAGCTTCTCTGTGTTCACAACTTCTGTTGTTGATGCTGTCATTAAGCAAAGGTTCTCTCATCCCCTTTTATGCTTCCAAGAAATTAAGCTGTTCCCTTTTCTGAAGGCTCCTTCTAGCAGCAGCCCAGGTTTACACAGCTTTTCAGCAGATAGTGTAACAGTTTCAAAAGCATCAACACAGTTCAGTTAAAAAAAGACTGAAAATTTCTCCTTGGATCCTTCTACGTCAAGCCTATGAACTTTAAAAAAATCAGTCATTTCAAAACAAATTTGACCATCCAGAAACAGCCAGAAGGCTACAAGGGCAGTAAATCTGCAGGCATTGCCAATAAGGCAAGGTGTTTCAAGTGGTTTGTGCCTAAACTTGTATTTTTTTTCCTGATAGGAAGATGTTTTGGGAAAGACGCATTCTTACCAGGCCTCAGACTGAAGAGCTAATTCCAACAGGAGTGCTTTTGGAAAAATATTTTAAGTGCAGAGAGCCAGGGTGATTTGGAACAAGTCAGAAAACAGCAGTGAAGAGGGGTGTTTGTGTTAAGAGCTCTCTCACCTGTAACGTTTACTGTGGGCAATAAAGGATCTCTCTGATAAAGTGGGGCTGAACTCCTGACTGTTTTCACCTGTGGGGAAAAAAACCCAGGATCATTACTTGTCTTAAACAAAGTCTCTCCTAGTAACAACTGGACTCAAACAGCTTTACCACTGTGCTAAATGAGTGATCCAGACAATCAGTGCACAGTCATGTCACACCACCCACACTGCATTCTTCCTCCCCCACAATTAGGAGGCTTCCCAGCTATCTCCTGATCCCCCAGCTCTTTCCCAGATGAGCTTTACTTTGGTTTCCTCCTCTTTATCCCCTCTTTTAAATTCCTTTCAGAAGTCAGCTAAGAACAGGTCCCCCACAGGACACAGATCTGGTTGGGGTGCACAGGCCTCATGCTGGTCTGTTATTTATGCTTTATTCAGTGGATGCTGCCACATTATTAGGAGATTTCATGAGCTTCCTAAATAGAGTCTGGGATGTGTCATCAGCTCCACCCCACTTGGGATTACAAATAGATGTGGCCTCAGCTCTCCAGGAGCGCCGAGGGAGTGAAATCTCATCCCTCTCTGCACATTCCTTTTTCTCAATGAAGCACAGCCCACCCTGCTACTCACATTCTGCTTGGGCAATAATAGAAATTGATGCACAGCCTCCTTCTGTTTCTTCTTTTGCTGTTCCTCTGGTGATTACATCATTCAGGATTTTCCACTGACTGTCAAAGATGGCCTTCTTTGAATCTTCTACTTTGCAAACACTGCTCTGCTTTTCACTCACTGTCTCCTTCAGCCCCTCAGCAGCCGTGGGCTCCTTTTTGTGTTTGACTGCTGGATCAGGAGCTCCCTGGCATGCAATTCCCATCACGGCCATTTCCCAGCTTCAGGGAGACACTGAGCAAGAACAGAAAAACAAACACTTGTCAAAATCCTTCACAGACAGAAGCAGCTTCAAGTTTATGAGAAACAGGAGGCTCCTGAAGGTATCATAATTAATAAATAATTCAAATCAAGGTGCTGACCATGTTCTGAGCTGGAGAAGAACCCTGGAGTATCAGTCCTCGATTTCTGACTTGGATCACTGAAGATCTGAATATTCAACATTCTCAGGACTGAAAGCATGCAACCACACAGGTTTCAGAGAAATTTAATTCTTGGTATATTCCCTTAAATATAAACAGTGAAACCAAGGAGAAGGAGGAACTCCCATATCACTAAACAGGAAGAATATTCATCCCCAGGAAAAGGGAAGATATGAAAGTTCTCCTAGAGTGCACCTGGGGGGAATGACACTCTGCTCTCACACCACATGAATGGCCATAAACCCAACTAATTCCTTTTTTCCCTGTGCTCAGTTATCCTCAAAGTCATTCCTCATCCTCCCTCAAAGAAGCCAGGCTCAACAGCCAACCTGCCCATCCACAGATCCTCCCTCAGTCCCTCCTTCCTCTACATCACCACCAACTTCTGCAATCCTTGCTCAAGCCCATCAGAAGTGGAGCTCTTACAGAGTCAGGATCCATGGAAGTTGGTGTTGGATAGAGGACAGTGATGGTGGTGGAACAAACAGATCCCTTTGCCTGAGAGCTGGGGAGGGGATCAGCACAGACTGTGAATGACAGGAACACAAATGCAGCTCCAAAATGTCCCAGCACAGGGGAAGGTGGAAGAGAGCTGGGGATGGAAAGGGGGAATCATAAACCAGCATGGAAGCAAAGCACTGAGGGACAGGATGGGGACACCCAGGGGTGAAAATCAGCAATGTGGAGAGTGAGGAGTTCCCTACAGCACAATCCCCTGGGGAATACAGCTTTGGTGTAGCCCCTGATCCCCTCATTTTGGATTCTGGAGAAGTTAAACCAGTTGTTTCCTTATAAACCAGAATGTGCTCTGTTGCCCCTTAAGTGCAGAGACCCCTTCCTTGTGCCAGTGTAAAACCTTAAAATGAACATTTCCACCCTTAAATCACCAATAGAAATTCAGAAACCTTGGGCAATGTATAGGGAAGTTAAGTAGCACAAACCCAGGATAGGACAAGGAGGGACATTTTAACAGAGGCTAGAAAATCAGACATCAGCACCACTACAGGAGCACACCTTGAGGCTCATCAGCTTCAATCTGCACAAATCTTTCTCTTCTCTCCTCCCTTTCCCTTTCCTTTTTTCCCCACCTTAAGCAGCTGCCTGGGGCAACAGGACATTTACTCCATCAGGCTCCTGGTAACAAAGATGAATCAGGAAAATGAAAAAATGAGTGGGTGCTCCATGCCTGAAGGACCACCAAGGAAAAGGGGAGGCATTTGGGAGCCAAGTGCATGAACCTTGGTGCTGTGAGTCACCTAACAACCTGGCAGGTATACAAGGAAAGTCAACAATGACCACATTCAGAGCCCAAACAGAGAACAGCTGCTGTGCAAAAGAAGTGCTGATGACAGTATCCCACTCATTACGGCCGTCCCGCTCCCTCTCCTCCACAGAAATTATGTCAATTCTCAGTGCTGTAAAATAATCCCTTGGAGCAGCAGGAGCAGAGCCTGCCAGATGACTAACCCAGCCACCAGTGACCAAACTGACAAGTTCAGGGTTATTTTTATCCTCACTCTCTCCTGACTTGCATTAACTCTGTCTCTCCTTGCCTTCCCCTCACCTTCAAGGTCCTTCAGGGCAAACCAATCCCCATGGCCAAAAAATACACAATTCTACCAGTCCCTCCTTGGCTGAGTCAAAGGAGAACGAAGACAGGAGAGAAACAAATCTGCAAGTCCTTGTTGCCCTCTAAAATGGCAAAGAATAACAAGGAAAAATAACTGAGATTAAAGTCAACAAAGTTCTACCTCACTTGCAGACTCAAAGAGACCGAGGCAGCAATTGTGAGCAACGGCCTCGACCCGGGCAGAGCTCAGGCAGTTTAATGTGTGACTCAGGTCTGTGGGGCTGTGCAGGACCAGAACCTGCATGCCCAGCCTGGTTTAACTGCTGCTGAACAATTTTCAGTCCTTGGAAAAGTCAAATGCCAAGTATTTTTATGGTGTGTACAGCAAAGCATGGTGGGCAGAAGCTGAGATTAAAAATAAGCAATCAGAACTTTTAAATAGTTTTTGAAGTGTTACTTCTGCCTGGAGAAAAGGAGGCTCAGGGGAGACTTTTATTGCCTTCTACAGGTCCCTGACAGGAGGTTGAAGCCAATTGAGGGCTGGGCTCTGCTCCCAAGAAAACAAGAGACAGGACACAAGGAAATGGCCTCAAGTTGTGTCAGGGGAGGTTCAAGTTGGATATGGGGAAAATTTCTTCACTGGAAGGTTGATCAGGCATTGGAATGGGCTGCCAGGACATTCTTGGAGTCCCCATGCCTGGAGGTGTTCAAAAACCAAGCAGACATGGCACTTCATGATAGGCTTAGTGGGCACAGTGGGATTTGGTTGAAGGCTGGACTGAATGACCTTGGAGGTCTTTTCCAGGCTCAGTGATTCTGTGATTCAGAACTGAACAGGCCTGACTCATCTCTGTGCACGTGGAAGGGGGCTCAGAGAGGTGCAAAGAGCTTCTGAGTTCCATAATTCAGATCCAGGCACTCTGTCTCTGCCCAGAGCCACCCCACAGCTCCAGATAAGCCTGGGCAGCAACAGATGGATCTGAGGATCCACAGGAAGCCCACTAAGAGCAAGATTTACCCACATGAGACACTCTAAAGCTGCAGTTCCCCTGCTGTTTACGAGCTCCAGGACCTCCAGGATGAGCACAGCTTCCTGTACAGACACAGGGGACAGACAGCACAGAGAGCTTCATGGTCCTGAGCTGGAGGGTGCCTGTGTCCTACCCAGAGCTGCTTCACCACTCCCTCAGCCAGCTGTAATTCTTGATTTCCATACCCTGGACTTTCTTCCTTCTGTGGACATGTGATGGGCTCGTTATTTTCAAGGCAGAAAAGGGAAGTCAGGTAATGATGCAGGAGATAAGAGTGGATAGTGCACTGCTAACCCACAATGGGCTTTTGATACCAGCTTAAAGCCTGTTTGCTCCTTATCTTCACTAAGGGTTTACTCACCTTGGGTTAACTAATGTTAGTTCCCACTGCTGTAAAACAGAGAGTGTGTTTTTACAGAATGAAAGCCAAACAGTCTCAGTTGTGCTGTGAAGGCCCCGCTCTAGTGGCAGCTCCTCCCTCAGCCAACGTGTGGGAGAAACTAAAATACTGGAGAAGGTCACCTGAGACTTGAAAAGAGTCAGAACTAATGAGACACTCAAACATTATTAATGAAAGAGACCACCACGTGCTTTCTGCTCCTTTAAAACCTCCTCCTTCCTCCTCTGAAGTCCTTCTTCAGCTCTTCCATCTCAACTGGAAGATGTTTGGAGCAGGGATCTTAAAAAAGCACTTCTGTGTGTCATGAAGTCGTTGTGAGAGAAACTCAGAGCTGGACAGGAGCCATGCAAACACCTTCCAGCACTGCCCCACTCCCCAGCACACCTTAAATGGGATCCTGCTTGGTGTGCCTGCCTCCAATCCCCCGGGACACCATAATCTGGGATCCTGTTTGGTGTGCCTGCCTCCAATCCCC
>JAWWEY010000114.1:3781809-3794141 GCA_035582745.1 Loriotus luctuosus
TGTGCCTGCCTCCAATCCCCCTGGACACCATAATCTGGGATCCTGCTTGGTGTGCCTGCCTCCAATCCCCCTGGACAATGGCTTTTTGGGGAATTTCAGTTAATGCTTTGTGGATCAGCCCATACATTTGGTCAAAAAAGACTTGGGAAAGAGCTTTAAAATATATGTAAGGTTTCCTAAGTCAACTTCACAGAATGGAGATTTCTTCTCATCTGAGCGCACCCATTCAGCAGCAGTTTCACACTGACATTTAGTTTGAAAGCAAAGAAGAAAAAGATAAAAAATTATGTTGTCTCAGTGAGGTTTCCCATTTCCTTATGGAGAGGAGTTCTGTGCACAGAGCACTAACTCAGGTTGCCTTTGCAGCTGCTGCTGGTTTGATCAAACACAAGGAGCATTTTTAGCCATGTTGCTTTGCTGACCACCACAACAAAGCAACAGCTGGGAAGAGCCAGGAATTTCTGCATCACTAGATCAGGGAATGGCAACTGAGAAGAACCCCACACACCTTTTGGGGACCTTCCAGTCCTAACAGCTGTCAGTGAGTAGGGCAGAAAGTGCCAAGTCTGTAGCCAAAAGAACCTACACAGGGTGTTAACTACAAAATCTTTGTGCAAAGCCACCAAACCTTGTCAAGGAGCAGGATCTTCCAAAGGAAAAAAAAAATTTAAAAAGATTATACTTGTTATATGGATGGATCACATTAAAAATCTGGTTTGGGGCCAAAGGCATGTATGTATACATATATACTTTATATATATGTATACTTTAGGGACATTAGAAATATACATATACATACATACATATATACATATAAATATATATATATAAAATCAATAAATAGTAGGATTCAAGGCCAGGTTGAACTGGACTTGGAGAACCTGGGATAGTGGAAGGTGTCCAAGGCAGGGGGTGAAACTGGATGAAGTCCAAGGTCCCTTCCAACCCAAACCATCCCAAAATTATTTGTACAAGCCCTTGAAACCCTGGGCACCACTGCCCTCCATCCCTGGCTCCTCTCTCATCCCTGCCTCATGGATGGCAGCTCTGGGCTCCCTGGCCTGCACACGTCTCAGATGGAACTGAAATTCAGACAGTTCCGCTTTTGGCTGAGGCAGTTTAAGGCCTGTTACTGTAGCCCAGGCCTGGGTGGAGATTTAAACTGCTCAGAGCTGTCAGCAGGACAAGTTTCAGTTTGTGTCAGAAGTGACTTGTAGCACTCAGCAGCCCCCCCAAATCTCAAAACACATTTAATACTGCTTTAAGTGAACATGTCTAAGGGGGGGAAGACTTCTCTTGTGTATCTAAGAGCTCCAAAGTGAAAATAAATAGAATGCCTGACTGATTAAAATCCTGGTGAGTCAGAGCAGCAGTTGCTATTCCAGGGAGCTCTCAGCCTTCACCCCCCCTTCAATAACCACTGTGACCCATCCAGCCACTCCAGGGGCTCCTGCACAATCCCCCCTGGTCCCTCTCGTGTGGATCCACAGAGAAACACCAGGGAAAGCTGAAAACCTTCTCCCACAGCACCACAAGGTCCCTGTTGGAAGCACTGCACTATCAGCCCCATGGAGGAGCACGTCACATTACAAACGATAGGCAGTGTGTAAACATGTTCTTTAAAGTGGTTTGATAGTAAATACTCCCAAATCCTCTTTCAGCCACTGCTGTTGCTTACTGTAAACACCAGGATAATGAGCCTCAGTTGTTTGTTTTTTTTTTAGTTACCAGACATTAAGATATTGCAATAGTTTGGTTACAAAATCTGCAGGGAAATATTTGACTGGGCTTAATTATCAGCAGATTTCTAAAAGCACCCAAGCACACCTTTATCCTCATTTCCTCGAGGACAGCCCGAGCACAGCTCACCCCTGGACAATTCTTTTCATGCTGCTGAACAAAGATATGAACACCACCACTTGCCCAGAGTTTACAAACACTGCCACAAGCCCATTCACTCCGAGAATGAGCAGTTTTTCCCAACCCCTTTGTAAACAAGGAGAACAGAAATAATCAGAACAAACTTCAGCCTGATAAGGATTTGCTTCCCAGCTGTTCTCACAGAGCTCTCAGGCCACTTAACAACATCATGGCTTTGACAGCCCAGTCATGAAGTTATTTCCTAAACTACAACAAAATGATACAATAAAGCACCTAAAGGGACAACTTCCAGCAGCCACCACAGACACACCTGAAAATCAATTCTGCCCAAGCAGGTGGAGCCAGGCTGTCACCAGTTGTCACTTTACACTGCTTTGCAGCTTTACATTTCAATCATATTTACAAAATCCATGTAAATCCATGGGGAAGCAGTAAGGCTGGGATGACTTACTGGCAAAACCAACCCAAAAGTTTAGTTAAATTTAGTATTGATAGAAGCAGTTCTACATTGTCTTAATTTATGATTGGTCCTGCCAATTCAGTTGTGACTATAAAATCAAAATATGAACTGATTGGGATGATTTCTAACCGTCCAGCCTGAGCAGACTCTCGTGAGACATGAGGAAAAGTGGAACAGAACTGCCTTTAGGAAAGACAAGGTCCATTTTCTTCACTAAACCCTGATCAGCAAAGCCCACTCTCCTACAGGTGCTATTCCCACGTGTCTGTCCCTCCATGCATCCTCATCTCCCTCTCCCAGCATCTCCAGACCCCCTTCCTAGCTCAGGGCTCTTTTACTCCCAGCCAGCTGCTCATCTCAGAACCTGGAAATCTTTCTGTCCTCCAGGCCTCCATCTTTCTGTCTCCACCAACACATCTGACACTTGCCAGCAAAGGTCAAAAGTCACAGAAGGAAAGCTGATTCATGGCCACTTTCCCTCCATCCTCTTGACAATAATAATAATAATAATAATAATAATAATAATAATAATAATAATAATAATAATAATTCAGCATCTCATCACTGCTTCAACAGCTCAGCTCTACCCTCTCCCATTTAACACAGAAAGAAAACTCAGGACAGACTCATTAACTTCAAGTTCATTAACTCCAGTGGTGTTGGATCAGGGCCCACAAACCCTTTAGGTTTTCAGTTATGTTTGTTATGCTCCTTCACAGTGCTCTACAAGATTCAGTCTCTTAATACAGTTAAAATTTAATAGTTAATAGCAAGTGACTCATTCCCAAGGAATCCGGTGGCCGTGCCAATAACAGACATCAACTGAGGTAAAACGCAATAAAGCAGCTCACTACAGACACACTCAATTCAGCTACTCTTATCACTAATGTCACAACACAGAAGCGTGAATTATTACTCATAAAAGCATTCAGAAAGCCAGTTGAAAAAGAAATTCAGACTTTGTTTATAGGTGCTGGTTTCAGACTGCTGCGGCGTCCATGTGCAGAGCACTCAACACGTGTTTCTAATGTAACCAGTTAAAGCTGACAGGAAGCATCTGAGATCAACCACAGCAGCAACTTATTAATCAGCAAAGAAACATATTAACCTTTTGCCAGAAAAGAAAAAAAAAAAGGAAAAAAATGGAAAAAAATGGAGTTAGGCATTTAGTTGTGTTAAAGGGACGCTGGGGGTGAAAAGGAATTCAGGTGAATTAAGGTCCGGCTCGGTTGTGTTGTGATGAGCTGAGCTCATCCCTGCCTCCTTCTCCCCTCTCCAGGGCCAGGGATTAGCCAAGTCCCTGCACCGGGAGCCCCGGGAACCGGGAGATCAGACAACCGGGATGCCCAGGGTACCGGGAGCTCGGGAGTCTGAGGGGCACCGGGACATCAGACAACCGGGATGCCCAGGGCACCGGGAGCTCGGGGCACTGAGGGGCACCGGCAGCTCGGGGCACCGCAGACTCGAGGAGGTGCCGAGCAGCAGTGACATCCAGCTCCGAACACCCACACACAGCGCCGCGAAGGGAGCGGCGGCGGCGGGGCCCGGCGAGCCCATCACCCGCTCGCAGCCCCTGGCCGGGCCGGGGCTCCTCACACGCTGCTCCCGCCGGCAGCCGCGGAAGCTCCGCCAGGCCCTACCGGGCAGATGCACCCCGCGGCTCCCAGACCGAACGCCGCACCCCAGACCCGCATCCCGTCTCCGCGGCGGTGGCCGGGCCCGCACCTACCGCTCCGGCACGGCTCGGCTCAGCCCGGTCCAGCCCGGCGCGATTCTGCTCAGCCCGCCCGGCACAGCCCGGCGCGGCCCCTCAGGCCTCTTCGGCAGCTCCCGCTCACTGACAGGCGGCACCCAGCCATGGTCCCGCCCCTGTCTCCGCACAGCCAATCATCGCCCCGTCTCGCAGTATGACCCCGCCCACCTTCTCCCACCGCGCCCAATCACCGCGCGGTCCTTGCCCCGGCTCCCCCGGCCCCGGCCGGCTGGGTTTCCCAGAAGTGGGCGGGACTTTCTGCCAAGTAGGCCCCGCCCCGCGATTCTCCGGGCACCGTCGCGCTGCGCATGTGCGTTCGGCCGAGGGGGCGGGGTCGGGAGCGGCCGCCGGTTCCCTCACGATCGTCCGCCATGTTGGCTGTGGCTCTCGTCGGTCCCGGGCCCCGCCGTGTCCCTAGGTTCCTTCGGGCAGGGGGTGACAGTTGTGTTGGGGTAACCTCGGAGCCCCCTCGGAGGTACCTCGGTGCCGCAGTAGCGCGTTTTCCCTGTCAGCACCTGCTCCAGAGAGTCGCCCATTGCATTGCTCTTGCCTCCGGAAGCTGAGACATTCTACTGATTTTTTTTTCCTTGTCTGAGACTCTGTCGCCCTTTCCTGGTGAAATGACAAGGGAAGGGCCGCAGGAGTGTGCCCCTCCATGCCGGCGCTCCTCCCGGCTGTGAGGAGTGGGAGGTGTCAGTCCTGCTGTGGGAGATTTTCGAGTGCTATAAGTTTATGATAACTGTGATCTCCCCTGTAAATGACACTTTATTATTCGGCTTATACTTTGCCCAAGTACGGTTATGTTTTGCTTTGACACTAAAGGAAGGGGTGGGTGTGAATGACTTGGTCCTTGACTCAGTGAGAGGGGGGAGCCATGGGAAATAGAAGATTTCAGAGGTAGTTTCAGAGCTTTCAAGAAAGGTTTGTGATGAGCTTAGAGAACCACAGAAACATGGATTGGATTCGATGGGAAGGGACCCTAAAGCTCATCCAGTGCCACCCCTGCCATGGCAGGGGCACCTTCCACTATCCCAGGCTGCTCCCAGCCTGGCCTTGGACACTACCAGGGATCCAGGAGCAGCCCCAGCTGCTGTGGGCACCCTGTGCCAGGGCCTGCCCACCCTCCCAGGGAAGGATTTCATCCAGTGCTTATTCCTTCTGGATTTGGACTCCTTGTGTGACACAGGAGCAGGGAATGATTCACAGCTCTGGCAGACTCTGTGCGTGTGAGAACCACAGGGATGGTACTTGGAGCAGCCTTGGAACGGGAAGGAGCAAGATCCCACATCCCTCACCTTCAGCATACACTGGCTCTGCACAGGGGCCTCTCGCTCAAACCCCTTGCACAGTTTGGATAGAAATTGTAACTTCCAACAGCTCTTTCATAGGAGGATTCTAGTGTGTCAGTTGATGTCTGAGTGTTGGTTGCACTCAATGATATCAGAGGTTGTTTCCAACCTGAATGATTGTATGTTCTGTGTTGCAGAACAGTCCCCTGTTGCCCATTTAACTGTGGGTATGAACCCTGAGTTAAAAGAGCCCATCACAGTAGGTCACTGTCACACCTCATGTGTTGTAGTCGACAGGATTTTCTGCAGGTTACTCCAGAACTTGTGGAATTGGTTAAAGTGTGCATGGAAAATATGGGGAGTGGGGTTGCTCTCATCAGCTCAGCCCTCCAAGGAGTGAGCTGGTAGATGGAGGTGGTTTCCAGTCCTCCCTGGAGCAGCTCTGGGTTGGGTGTAGGGAGAGAGCTGAGGGTTGGGTTCATGTCCTGTGTGCTCTCAGGTTTGGGCAGAATGTGTCAGAGTCACAGAGCCTGGGATCCACAGAACCTCCAACATCCATGAGAAAGCATCATCCTTACAGAGTCAGAGACTGGTTTGGGTGGGAAGGGACCTGAAAGTTCCTCTGCCATGGCAGGGACACCTTCCACTGTCCCAGGCTGCTCCAAGCCCTGTCCAGCCTGGCCTTGGACACTTCCAAAGATCCAGGGGCAGCCCCAGCTGCTCTGGGCACCCTCCCAGGGCCTCACCTCCCTCCCAGAGGAGCATTTCATCCTAATTCAAGCTGAAAGAAACCTTGAAGTGAGGTAGGAGTTGTGACAATAGCTGGTCACAACATTTGACATAATTTTCCTTTAAAAGTCTGAGGTTATTTTTACCAGAGTAGTTGAGGTGATTGTGGTGTTACATTTAGGGGTATTTATGACCTTGATATTTTTATCACAATGGAAAGAAGAGCAAACAAAGTTTTTTGACAAAATAAAAAAGACCTTAATACCCATGTTGTGGGTTTGAGCAAGCCACACTTTGCATTGGAGTTATGTTCTGCAGTTGTTGGGGATGAGGGAGGAAAGGAGGGGGACAGGATTGAGAAAAGCACACGTGGAGCTTGTCACAAGCCCAGATTCAACACTGAAATCCACAGCACTCTGCTTTTCTCTTGTGGTTAAATGGTGTGAAATGAATCAGTGGTCTCAGTGTTACTGGCAGAGAGGTTTGTCACTCTTGGAGCTGTAGAGAATGTCTGGAAGGCACGGATGCAGTGTGATGGGTGTAACAATGACGCTGCAGCCAGCGAGCACGGTCACGGCACCGGTACAGCTCGGAGATGGGAAGATCCCTTCAGCTGAGAGCAACAGGAGCACGTCCTGAGCACGCCGAGCTCCCGACAGCTCTGCAGCCCCAGCAGTGCTCGGAGCAGGGTGAGAGCCCCGCCTGTGCCACCCACCGGAGCTGCAGCGGCGCTGGGCCCGCTCTGCTCTGTCCCTCCGGGCTCTGCTCTGTCCCTCCCGGCTCTGGTTCAGGTCCCCCTGCTCCTCCCGGTCCTGCTCTGTCCCTCCGTCCTGGTTCAGGGGCTCTTACGGCCAGCTCGGGTTTCTGTTGCAGCAATCAAACCCACAAGTAGCTCTGAGCACCAGCACACATGGAGAGAATGCAAATACAGCTGTGCTCCTGTTTATGGAAATAGCACAGGGCGTATCTGTACTTGGTTTGAAGAGTTAGCACAAATAGCTGCATTAATAATTGCTGCAAAATATTCAGTGTCCTCCTTTTGGGTGCCCCAGTAGTCGAGACCTACTTCTGTCATTGCAGTTACAGTTCAGAGAGCACCCACAGCCTCACAGAAACCTTTTGTTCCTGCCTGGATTGATGGTGGTGATCCACTCTGGGACCACTGGTCAGGAAAAGCTCTTAGCTGGGAGTTCCTGATCTGTTACTCCACATTTGGTGTGTGTGAGCCAAGAGCAGCAAGTTACAATAAAAGGACTTGAGCTAAGCAGGGCTTTGGCAGCTTCAGTCTGGATCCAGAGATGGAGACAGCTCATTCCACCTTGTCTCACCTCCAGCATCATCCCACCAATCCCAGGGGCATGTCCCCATTTTAACAAAGGAGGATTCTGACCTCTTTGCCCCACACTGTCTTGTCCTAATCCCTCTCCTGGAAGCTGAGTTCCAGCCCTCATGGGTGCTGGCATTCCCAGAGTCTGTTCTTGGGTCGAGGTGTCCCCTCCTTCAGGCTGTGTTGGAATTTGGTGTGTGGCCATGGCAGCTACACTGGAGAGCCTGTGTGGAGGGTCACCTTCCCAGGGGACATTGGTGCCTTATCCATGAGAAGAGCTCCTCCAGCAGGTGCTGTGGGGATGACGACAGAACAGCTCTCCATCTTCCAGTGGAGATATGGGATTGGTGTGCCAGCTGCACAAACCCCCTCTGTGAGTGGACTCTGGAGCTCTCTGACCTGAGATGGTCCCACTCAGACCCCACTGCTCTGACTGTGACTTTTGGAGCCACTGTGACTTTTGGAGCCACCTTGAGCCAGTGTGACAAACGGGCTCTTGGCTGTTCTGTTCCTCAGAAATTCATCCTGAAGCAACTGCTTGAAAACTTCACCATTCAAAAGTTTCACTTCCCAAATAGTGCTGTGCTATAAATACCCTGTGCAGTGGGATATGACATTTACTCCCACACAAGACGCAGCAGGCTTTGTAACTTGCAAATTCATTAACCCTTGAGTGCACACAAGGTAAGGAGCTTGTGGGACAGACTCATGTTGCAGCCTGTGAGCTGCTGTGGGCTGCTGGAAAGGAAACAGGAGGGGAATTGCACACAGAGTTCCTGCAGTTACACTGGAAAAACTCACTTCTTCCAGCTGTTTGGACAGCACAGAGTGAAGATGTTGCTTTAGGAGTATTAGTGCTTTATTCCACTCTTATCAACTGATCTCGGAGCACTTTCCTGTCCAAACCAAAGTACTTAAGTTAGTTTGCTTTAATTTCCGATTCTGCAACTGATTTATGATCCTTGACAAATTTCTTCATTCCTTGGTTTCATTTCCGTATAAAACAAATGGTAACTGCTTTTCTTTTGTTCTTTACCTGTTGTGTATAGGTATCATAGAGACATGGAATTGTCTGGGATGGAAACCAAAAGGAGATGGAAAACCCATCCTGTCCCACCCCTGCCATGGCAGGGACACCTTCCACTGTCCCAGGCTGCTCCAGGCCCTGTCCAACCTGGCCTTGGGCACTGCCAGGGATGCAGGAGCAGCCCCAGCTGCTGTGGGCACCCTGTGCCAGGTCCTTCCCACAGGGAAGAATTCCTTCCTTACCATGGAATCAGAGAATGGTTTGGCTTGGAAAGGACCTTAAAGGTCATATATATATGAGATAGATAGATAGATAGATAGATAGATAGATAGATAGATAGATAGATAGATAGATAGATAGATATAGAATGAATAAAGACATACTAGAAATTCAATGATTAGGCTCTGTTGGATGCACTGACTGAAGTGCTGGGGTGCTGATGTTTCATAAATATACTATAGAAATATATAAATATCCTCTCTCTCTCTGTATACATGTGTCTCAATGGACGTAGGTTTGTAATGTTTGTATCTTTCCTATTGAGAAAGAGCTGAAGTCACCTAGATGGGTAGATTTTACAATGAGTGGGTCATTTTATCCCCTTGCATAACCTCACCTCAAGCAAGGTGTGTGTCAGGGCAAGTCAAGAGCACGATTATCAGAGCAGCCCAGTGCTGCTGCTGCTCCTCCGTGGGTAATGCAGCCCAAGGTTTTAAAAGTGTGTGATGTTGGCATGCGAGTGTTTGTCTGCTGCTTGAAAAGCTTTGCAGAGAGGGTTAATGTGAAGCTGTGTCCAGGAGGTTTAGGTTGGAGATCAGGAGAAACCTCTTCCCCCAGAGAGTGCTGGGCACTGCCCAGGCTCCCCAGAAAATGGGCACAGCCCCAAGGCTGCCAGAGCCCCAGGAGTGTTTGGACAACGCTCCCAGGGATGCCCAGGGTGGGATTGTTGGGGTGTCTGGGCAGGGCAGGGGTTGGCCTGGATGATCCTTGGGGGTCCCTTCCAACTTGGGATATTCCACGATTCTGTGAGAGAATGTCTTGGGATATTCATGGCTCTGTAAGAGAAATGAATCCTAGCATTGGAAATGGGCTGGTTCCATCTCCCTGGGGTGGGGTGTATGAAAACAAACAAATTCAGGCCTTTGTAGAATGGCTTTGATTCCGATTCTAATCTCAGTTCCATGACCTAGATGTGATCCCTCCCAAGTGCTTGTGCCAGTGAAAAGGCCTCAATGGCTTCCCAAAGTTTTTCATCAGCTCTTCTGGATGCCAAGCAGTTCCGATTAATCAGAGACTGGCCCTGCAGGGAATACTCTGCTGCACGGCTTCCTCTTGTGTTTGCCAACACCCGCTGCAGCCGCTTGTGTTCCTGAGCGAGTTCTGCTTCGGGCTCTCGGCGCGGGGCTATCGCAGGAAACACACGGCAGGCAGGGCTCTCCTGCGGGGAGCAGCAGAGGGCACGGCCCGCGGGGCCACAGCTCCTCGGGCTGCTCATTTATGGGCACGAGGAGCAAGTAAACATTGATTTTTCCCTCTCTACTGCGAGCTCAGCTGGGGATTTCAGTGCTCCTCTGACCGACTTACGTTGGAGCTGAGTTTTGATCAGATTCTGCTGCTGAGGCAGTGGCACTGCCTTTATCAAAGAGGAAATGAGCACTGGGAAGACAAAGCTGAGATTATTAAAAGTACAAATTCCTTATTCAGTTTAAGGAATTTGAGTGTTCTTTTTCTTGTAGATTACAGGGTTTCTCTGGTTGTGATGATTCCTTAGCAGCTTTCCAAATTCAGCTCCCTAAAAATCACTTTTCTGGCAGTCACAGGTTCAGCAGAAACAGATGTCACTCACCTCAGATACTTAGGAGTGTATTAGAGAATAAGCCCCAAATGTTTGTCAGAATATTACAAAAGGCACGTGGTGATTTTTTTAAGCCCCAAATCTGATAATTAAGCAGTAAATGGAAAAATCAAATACTGCTTTTTGAAAAGGAATTGTTAATATATAGTTTGTAGAGATCAGGTTCATGAATTGTGAGAAGTTGAGAAGTTGATATTTCTATTTGATTGAATACTCTTTTTTTTAACTGATAACTTTCAATCCAAAATGAGCAATACTTTCCTCTCAGGGAGCTGGTTCTAATTCAACTTTTTGTACCCATTTGCAAAAAACGTGTCCCAAGTACAACCTTTACTCATTAGCACTTTGATCTATGTAGACAGAGGGAGGGAAAAGTGTGCTGGGTTTTGTGACCAGCATCTCAAGGGACTTTGTCTTTGCTGATGTGTAGAGATGAAGGATGGGAAGTCAATGGAGATACCTGTGCACAGCATTTATGGAGTTTTCATCTTCCATGGAGTATTTCAGCAGCAGGAGGGGCCAGCACTGACATTCCTTGCAGGTTCTGCTCTGTGTACAAAGAGGACTTTGTCCCTAGATAGGTGCTCTGGTCACATCCCACTGTGGTTTCACTATGAACAGATAAAAAGTTTGCTGTTAATGTCGCACGCAGCCGAGCTGAGAAGTGCCAGGCAGGGTCCAAAAGCCATCCTGGCTTGCTGGGATTCCAAGCTGAGGTGTGCAGGTTATTCCAAAACAACCCACGGCTTGTTGCAGGTAAGACACCTGGGAAAAGGAATTTGGCTTTATGTTTCAGCTGAGGAAAATGGTGGCTGAGCTTCCACTGCAGGGTTGTGGCAGCACTTCACAAAATCACAGAATCATTCATGGCAGAAAAGACCTTTAGGATCATCAAGTCCAACCCCACACCACTACCATGGTCACCCCTAAACCATGGCATGCAGTGCCACAGCCACACACATTTCAAACACTCCAGGGATGGTGGATCCACCACTGTCCTGGCCAAAGCTAATCCTTTCTGGGAATAGCTTTTCCCTAATATCCAACCTCCCCTGGCACAACCTGAGCCATTCCTCCATCACTTGTTTCCTGGGAGGAGAGCCTGATCCTTACCTGGTGCAGCCTCCCAGCTCTGCAGGGCTCTCATGTTGGACAGCACTGGGGTTATTCCTCACATCTGCTTTGTTGCTTCCACAGCAGAGCACAGCACTCACTGGGCAGGCTGGGTACAGGCAGGTTTGATTGTAAGAATTAATCCAGTTAGCAATTTTTAAAGGCCACAGGATAAAGGCACAAATTCAGTGGCTTATTTGGGTTTCAAAGTCTCCTCTTCCCCAAATGGCAGTTGTCTGTAAATCATAGAACCATGGAATGGTTTGTGTTGGAAGGGACCTTAAAAACCATCTCATTCCACCCCCCTGCCTTGGGCAGAGACACTTCCCACTATCCCAGGGTGCTCCAAGTCCCCACATCCAACCTTCCATAGAATTAAAATATATTAATAAATGGTCATTTTATGAATAATGTGACCATATATATGTCCAAATATGACCATTTCTATAAATACATATGACCAATAATGACACAATATATTAATAAATGACCATTTTCATGTCCATTTCTCTCTTTCCTCATATTTCTGATTGGAAATATGGGATAATGTTGGAAATACTCACAAATTCTCTCCTGTTTCTCATCTGTGGTGGGAAGGGCTAATGAGAAACAGAAAAACAGAAAAGCAAAGGCTTTTCCCTTCCTCCCAACTACAATCCTGCTAGAGACATTCCAACTCTAGAGATTTACTCAGTGTTGACTCTGGGTATCCTGTCCCTCTCCTTATGTCCCCAGCCTCCCACACAGCTCCTTAGTCCAGTGACACCTCCCTTGGTGCTCTCTCCCATACCTCTGTTGATCTCCTACTGTTAAAATTGTATGTCCATCCATCCATCCATCCATCCATCCATCCATCCATCCATCCATCCATCCATCATCCATCCATCCATCCATCCAT
>JAWWEY010000114.1:3814018-3837152 GCA_035582745.1 Loriotus luctuosus
CCTTCAGCTGGCCACGCCATTGTTTTCCAGTTGTTCAGTAACTGAGGTATCTCAAAGCTTGCTTTCATTTCAATCTCGCTGATAGTTTCTATATTCTCCAAATCTTTTGCCAGACAATCATATTTATAAGGCTTTCCTGTTTCATCTTCCCCATCACAAGGGTGGTTGATTCTTGCTGCTGACACGTAGGAAGCTGTGTGAGACCCAGCTCAGGACCTGCTCAAGGGTTGGTTGTGTCACTGTGGTGATGGCAGAGTCCCCTTTGTGCTGAGTAGGGAGAAGGAGTTGCTGCTCCTCTGTCACTGCAGTTTACACTTGGATGGGCTCCACCCTATTCCATAAATCCAGCTTTCTTTCTGCCAGAGCTATTTTTGTTTGGGGTCACTGGCTGACCCAAGATGGGCTGTGCTGGATTTAGTTCCCAAGTGAGCCCAGATGTGGGTGGAATTGAAATCATACCAGTGTCGGTGCATGCAAGGATATTTCCCCAAGGATGTCTCTAGTGGGAAAAAGAGGAATGGTGAAGCTGCACTTTTCATTTGTGTAGTATTTGAATTCAGTGGTGCTGACATGGACTGGATGAGTGTGGCTGGGTGGATGCAGTGTGAATTTACTACCTCATTTCCCAGCCCCAGTGCTCATGCCCGGTTATTTGTAGGTTTGAGTGGTGATTCAGCAGGGATATCACTGTGTCAGTACCTTTTTGTGGCTGTGTCTTACAGCTACTTAATGAATGTTTCTTGGGACACCCAGCAGTCACTGCGTGTTACACTTTATTGTAAATAAAAGCCATCCTGTCCTTGAATTCCTTAGTCCTGAGTGTGCTGCATCCCAGTGTCTGGTTGTGATTCTTAGTCATCAGAATAATTTTTAAAAAAGAAAAGCAGGACTATGGGAATGGTCTGTGTGAACTCAGTAGCTTTGTTTCTTTATAATGACATCCAAAATTGTAACAGTCAATTGTTTCTGGAACACTCATAAATCAGAATTATTAAAACAGCTGTATTTGAGTGTCAGCAATTGTCCATCATCCCTTCAGTGAGTGCCTGCTCATCTTTGCACTGCTGCAGGAGTAATTGGCAATTCCAATCCCAGGACATCAGATTAATTGAAGCACTCCTTAAAACAGGGAATCTTTTTGTGTCTAGCAGCTCTGAGGTCCTGCCACTGGCAGATAAACCCATTTATCTGTAGTCAAGTGTTACCTGTAAGTGGTGGGAGAATGCTCTGGACTTGGTAAAACTCTCCATTTCACTGCTTTTGACTTAACACGACCATGGCTGTTCCATGGCAGTGGAGTGGGATGGTGCTTGTGGTAAGGGAGTGTTGGTGTGGCCAGAGCTGCTCAGCTTTTGCAGAAATTGTGGTGTAGATGAAACTATTGAGTAAGAGAAGCAGGAAACTGCACCACCTCATTTTCTTCATGCCGTAGTGAAAGTTACTATTTTTAATTTGCTTCCTTGCAAGGAAGCTTATTTTTCAGAAGTATGAAATATTCTGGTTTATCAGATGGTTTCTTGTGATTTTCTTCCACTGCAAAGACTTCAGAGCATTAAAAATGGGATCTGTGGAATGCCAAGAGAGATAATTCTTGAATTATCTGTTGTGCAGCCTTGGTGATTCCTTTGGGAGTCACTGCAGAGCAGCTCCTCCTCGCAGGGTCTCAGGTGTGTGCCAGGACAGTCAGGTGTGACCCACCCCCTCTGTGCCAGGCAATGGGATCCTGTGGGGGCCCAGCTGGGGCAAACTCAGCACCCCTGAACCACTGGGAGTGGGAAACCACCTGGAAATGCAGGGAAAAGCAGACAGTTACACAGAGCAGAGTTTGGGGTGCTCTGATGTGAGCTGTGTGCTCGTGATGTTTGTGTTCCCACATCTGCATTGTGAGCAGGTGCTCCCTGACTCATCCTCTGCTGATTTCTAGGGAGTTGCTCATTTTTCATAAGCATTGTGCAAATCCCCCCTGGAACACAACAGATCTGTGTCACTGTTATTAAAGAATTCAAGGATGTGTGAAAGGAAAACAGTGAGAGCACCTGGTGATGTGTAATGATTGTAAAATGAATTTGGGGTTGTTTTCCTCTTCTTTTAAGTACTTCCAGCGTGAAACCAGCTGTGGAAAGCTGAACTTGCTACTCAGTTCCTGGTTATCCCAGCCTACCTGAGCCTGGAGTGGTACAAAGATCCATGGGTTAATAGTCCTTGCAGTTGTCTCTCTGTGCACGTGGTGACTTCTGGCCTCTTAAAGCAGCATTTCATAAAAACACAGTTCTGTGTTCACTTAAAAGCACACCAAAGTGGTTTTTGTAATGTTTCTCAACCATCTCACAAACCCCAGCATTTTCAGATCAAGACAACAGGTCTAGGTCAGTATTTATTGCAGGGCCATTTGAAACATAGATAATATTTGCTATGATTATTAATAGTTCTGGCATCAAGAATCCATACTGAAAATGTGGTTCTCCTGATACTGTGCTGAAAGGATTTGGTGCTGAGGGAAGTGTTTGCTTTGCAGGCAGGGCTGAGACGTGGGCTGGAGTCCTAGAAAAAGGTTGGGGCAAACTGAATGGAGAATTGGGCTTTAAGTGCTGCAGAGGGGTATCTCAAAGGGGTTTTCTTGAGGTTGTTGTGTGGAGGTTGTACCTTTTGGGCCCCTGCCAGAAAATCCCTGTTGTTTTTCTGGATGTAGTGAGTTGAGGCCATTCTTTAGGATTCTAAAATCACAGAATAGTTGGAGTTGGAAGGGACCCTAAAGTTCATCTAGTTCCACCCCATGTCCCTTCCACTGGAGCAGGTTCTTCAAGTCCCTGGCCTTGGACACTTCCAGAGGAATAATTTATGTTCTGAAAGGCCAAACTCCTGCTCTGCCATTCAGTGTCCCCTAGATCTGCACACTGGATTGTTTGCCTTTCCTTTCCTTTTTCAGGTCTGGAAAAGCAAGCACAAGTTCTGGGGTTGAACAAATGCTTTAATTTGTCTCCATCTTCAGGAAATGAGTGTCCCTATGATCCACTAGGAACAATTCTTAGCCCAGCTGTGGGTCCCATTTGTTCTTGCTCAGTACCACACCCCTTCTGTTCTTCCCTTGATGGAGCTCAGTTGCAGCTTTGGAGTGAAGGATGCTGTTTGTATTACACTGATTTTTTTACACAGACTTCCTTATCTTTTGAGCACCATCTTAAACATTCATATTTGGGGTTAAAATTGTGGTGGGAGAGGTCTGGTTTCCCATGAGGTAATAAATTGTATTTAATCCCAGCAGAGGAAATATTATGTGAATGCTTGGTTTCATTTGTGTTTTTGCTAATGAAATATTCATGCTTCATAAACAAGCTTTTCATGCCTTTAAGCCATTTTAATTTCCTCATTCTAAATAGTTATGAATATTTGAATTGGATTAAAGAGCTGCTGGGAAGAGGCTGCTTTCTTTCTCCCTGGAGAGGGGCACCTGCCTCTGGGTGCTGCAGGACACTCCTTCCTCTGCTCAGGCCAGCAGCAGTTGAGTCTCATCAGCCCTTCTTGGCTTCCTCAGAGTTGCTCAACCTGCAGAAGCCGTCTCGTGTCACAGTTTGGAATGAATGGAATGAAAATTCCCCTTAGTCCATCAAAATTTGACTTACGAGCTTGGCCTGGGGCCAGGCTGATCCTCAGAGATGGGAGAGGCCATGGATCTCATTTAAAAAGCAAATCCCAACCAGATGAGCAGCAAAGGGAGAATCCAGGCAGCTTCTGACTCCACAGGGGGAAATAATCCCACTCTTCAGCCCATGGACACCTGGAGCTGCTGCAGGTGTGCTCTGGGGTTCCTGGCTGCAGTTCCCATGAATTGCCAGGCTTTGAATGAGGTGCTGTCCAGCCTGGGGTTTGTTTTCCCTCCATATGTGCTGAGTTTATCTGGTTTCACTGGGCCTTCCTCAGCACACCTGCCCTCCCTGCCTGATGAAAGCCTCCTCAGAGGGCAGTTTTACAGGAGTCTTTTTATAGCAGCTGGGTGGGGGAGTGTTTAATAATCTTAGCACCTGGGTGTTGAATAATATACAAGGTCAGATTTATGAATGAGATCAGTCTTTCAGGGTGCCCTGTACTTCTAAATTCTGAGGCTGCTGATGCTGGTCCTGCCTCCAGCTGCCTCTGGTCCTTGCCAGAGCACAGGTAACAACATTTAATTGTGGGTAAGAAGCAGCAGCTTGGGGAGGGACATCCCTGGCACGTGGCATCAGGTGTGAAACAAAAACCTGACAGAATCAGTGAAGTCACCAGAACTATGGGGGATTAGCTCAATAGAAAATGCTCTTTCTTGCATTTTTAAAAGTCTTTTTTCCTTCTGTTTACACAAAGTATATCTACAAAAATCAGCTGGTAATTTAGGAACTCCTCAGCAGCCTTTTGGCTTTCATCCTTATTCTGCAATGCTTTTGTAGATTCTGATGAAGTGCTGTGGATCCTGAAGCTCCTCAGAGTTGCAGTGCATCTGTTTGGGATGCTGTCCAGTGGAATCCTGTTCTGGTTTTTGGCTTCCCCATGTTTGAGGTGGCTTGTGTAACCTGCATCATCTTAACTGAAGTGATTTGTCATCACCTGCTGAGTTTCACCAGCTGAAGGTTGACTCCAAACTCCTCCAGTAAATATTTGCTAATACTTCCAATGAGTCTCATGGCCTCCTTTGGTCAAGAGTCCTTTGCATTGACTTCTGTTCAAAAATCTGCCTCTCCAGGTGCTTTACTGATCTAACACTCACTGAGCCCTTGCATTTCTTTGGCTCTCTGCATTTCTTCTGGCTGAGCAGGCTTTGACACCACTTGAACTCAGTGATATTTACTTGAATTCCTTTAAAGATGCAGATCTCATGAGGTGTTTGGAGTTACATCATCTCTTTTCTGCATCCCTGGGTCATGATTGCATCTTTTTATGGAATGAAGGAATTCTGAGAGGGGGAGAAGGAGACAGATGTCTGCACGCAGTTTTGCCTGTAAGTGTGAAATAGGGGAGCTGTGTGTCCCCTGGTGGCAAATGCTCATTTCCGGTTCTCTGAAACAAAATCACAATTTGTAAAGAGGATTTGTTTCTTTAAGGGCTTTTTTGGTGAGATGTGATGAGATCTCAGCTCCCAGTGCTGCTGTCACATGCTGATGTTCCTGTATTAGACCAGGTGGAAAAGTGTTCAGTTGTGGTGTTTTCAAGTTCTGAAAGAACAGCCTGGCTGTGAGGCTGTTTTGTCTTTGGGAGTGAAAAGGGGGCATTAGACAGACTTAATGTTTTTGAAAATACTTCATTTTTCTTCAAATCTTAAACTGTTCCTGAGATAACTTCTGTCTTTGGCTAGGAATGAGGTTTTTCTGGTCTCTGAGTTGTTGTGTGTGACAACAACACCCAGAGCAGTTCCTTGGGGTGGTGGTTTAGATGAACAGCAAATACTCTCCTGCCAGGGCCCAGCTGAAGTAGGAGCAGGGGGATATCTTGGAAAGGCCTTTTTAAATAAAAGAGTTGTTACTGATAAGCCAGAGGACCCAGCCCTGTCATCACTGATGGTCTTGCAGGGCTCAACCTCTCAGGGCTCAGCAGCAGAGCTGACTGGTGCATAACAAGCCTGCTCTTGCTCTAGTTCTTGGTGCTGGTGGTATTCTGCCCCCAGTAGTTTCTGAGCATTTTTCTGAGCACACTTCAAAATTTCTCCTTGAGCAATGCTGGAGTATTTGTTCATCAGCTCTGTCCTGTTCTGCTGAAGCATTTTGCAGCCCATGTTTCCTGCTGGGCTGCTGCTGTCCTTCCCTTCTGGGTTTGAAAGTTGGCAGTGACCTGCCCTATGCTGCCACTTGCCCAGTGACACTTCAGAGAAGTGTGTGACTGCTGGGCTGCTCTGACCCAGAGCTTTATTTCCAGAAAAATGTACCAATGGGTGAAAATACAGCATTAAACCAGTTCTGTGTCCCTGGACAGCCACTCACCTGCCACGGTGTCATTTCTCAACCTTGGATGTTTTTTGCTCTACTCTGGCATGTCAGGCATTGACTCCCACTGTCCCTCCAAGAAGTGTTGTCCCACCTGCCCTTCCTTTCTCCTGCTGACTTCCCATAGTTCTGTACCTGCAGTACCCTGCTGGTCATCGTGGGTGACTCCTCTCTCCCCTGTCAGAACCTTCCTTGTGCAGCTGAGCACCTCTGCTGCCTTTCCCCCTTGCTGTTGATGTCCCTTCAGCCTCCCAGTGTCCTCTCTGATCTTCCCAGCCTTGCCCTGGCTGTCCCTGGGGCTGGGGTGAGTGAGCTCCTCTGGACAGCAGTTCCCTTGTTCTACCTGCACTGTTGGACTCAGCCCTTTCTAGGCCTTTGCATCCCAAGTCAGGTGTTGGTATTCCCCAAGGCTGAGCCATGCACAGAGCCCAGTCTTGCCCAGAGTCACCTCACACTGATTTTTGTGCTCATTCTTTCTCCTGTGCCTTGACAAACCCCCTTTCCCACAGACCTTGTTCAGAGTTATCTACAAAGATTGCTTTTGCTCTCAGTTCTATCTCCTTCACCATCTCCTTGCCTCCCTCCTGCTCCACCTCAGAACACAGCTTATCTTTTCCTTGTGTTTATCAGTTTCTCCAGCAGCACTGATCTGTGCCATGTCTGTCTGAGAACTTTCTGACCACCATTCTTGTGCTTTTCCTGCAGTTGCTCCTTTTGGCATGCAAGAAACGCCAAATAACTTCAGCAAAGACACTGCCTCCTCCTTCCATGTGTAATTTCTGGAGCCCACACAAAATGTGCCATGGCAGGAGGTTGGGAGTGCTGCAGTCACTGATTATTGTGTTCATCTGCTGAAGTCATTTCCTGGCTCCATGCTGGATCCCAGCCTGTTGGAGTTCTTTTTCTCTTGGGTCTGGACAGAGCCTGCCCTGATGTGATCCTGCTGGAGGTTGTTCAGGTAGAAAATTATCTGATCAGAGCATCTTGATATGTTCCTGTTTAAGGTTGATGTAACTTGGGAAGCCTGAAGGCTCATTAAATCTTCCTGGGAAATGGAAACTGGAGATTTGTGGCAGGACTCTGCAATATGTGGGGTGGGATGTGCTGCTGGGGCTGGCTGTGCTGTTTGGGGTGGTGGGCTTGAATCCATATCCAGACACGAAGGATTTTTGCCCTTAGCTCTGCATCTTTATTCACATCAAGCCAACTCAAACCATGTTTCACTGGAAGTTCTGACAACCTTGGAATAAATCCCTTTGTTATAGGGCCCCTAACAAGAAGGTTTTCTGTCCCATTCTGATGGAGAGCAGTTGTGCATGGCTACTCCTTAAATGAATTATGCTTTGAGGCACCAGCTGAAACTTTCAGAAAAGGTTCCCTTTCAGTATCGGCCTCCCATTACAGCATCAGTGCCTTCATCATTGCCCTGGGGTTTGTTTATGGTGCTCAGGACAAACAGCAAGGGAGCTAAAGGGAGCTCCAGCATTTCCCTGCCCAGGGAGCTCAACAGCCAGGCAGGAATGAGAACCCATCTGGTAACAGCTACTGGATGGCAGCAAAGGCTGTCTCACCATGAATAGCAAAGAAAAACAAACTTGAAACAAAAAATCCCCTTTCCCACTGTAGGAACAGCATTGCTTTCTTTGGGGAGAGCTCCTCCATGGCATTTGGAGGGGTAAAAACCACGGTGGCTGTGAGAGCCTTCACACCACGGCCATCGGGGGCACAATGCAGCTTTCATCCTCCACAGCACATCGCTGAGATGTTTACACTAAAACTTTTGCTGTTATTCAGATTGCTACACTGGGGTGTACATAATTACTAAATAGATTATTTTACGAGAATGAATGATAAAGTAAATTTCACCTTCAAAAGAAAACTCCAGCTATGGTTTCTTGAAGGCTTCCCCTCCCCTGCAGTGTTTAGAAAGGAACTGGATATGGAGTTTATAAACTTCCAAGGTGGGAAATGGTGCCTTCCACTGCTCCTTAATACCAGCTTCTTTGTGTGTTGTTGCTTCTTGATCCCGGGTGTAAAAACCAGGGGAGCAAATGAAAACAGGCTCAAAGAGCTGTAAATAGATTTTAGACCCCAGAAGAATCCCAAAACTCCAGAGCTGGAGCACTGGAGTCTTCAAATGAACTTGCTTAGAAAAACTGTTGCCCCTGAACCCTGCAGAGAATGTCCTACCTTGCTTGCCTGTCAGACTGTGCTGCTTTTCCTTGTGCTTCCAGAAGAACCCCCAGATTCTTTTAAAGCTGGATGTAAACACCTCCTTGGAACAGTAGCTGTTAAACTTTGTTGAAAAGTGCTTAGCAATGACAAAAAAATGTTATTTCCGAAAGGATCTCTGTAGCACTGAAGGTTTTTTTGCAAATGAAAGTCCAAATTTACCGCAAAAATGTCCCTGTAACCTCTTATAATTCAAAACATATTCCTTGCTTTTCAAAAGCACAGGCAAATTACCAGGGAGCCTTTCTAAAATAAGCCTGAGGTTGGATGTTTGACTTTGTGGACAGTGCTGCTTGATAATCAGCATTTCCTTTTTGGAGTTTGCCTGTGTTGCAGTCAGAAGGGAGCTTTGCTTTGTGTGGTTTGTGACCTGTTCCAGGTGAGGAGAACACCAACAACGCCTGTGCTGCCATGCTGGGATAGAAACAGGAGCATCCCTTTCCCTTCTGTTCCTCAGAAATGTAGCATTTGCATCTCCAGCAAAACAAACAATGGAAATCTTCCCTTTGTTCTTGTTTTTTGGGCCATGCTGCACCCTGGCTTTCAAAGATGCAGACATTCCTGAGCTAGACCTCTCCAGTGTCTGGCAGCTGCTTCTCTGACTCCGTGTTGGTTACAGAACTTAAACCCCTCTGAGGAAAGGCCAGGGAAAAGCAGATCCCTGTGATGTGTAAAGCTTCTAAATCTGCTATGAAACCCTGAGAGCTGGGCTTGGTAGGAAACTGAAGGAAACCTAAACAATTTTGAAATTATTGGGAATATTTGGCTTCGTTTTCTCAATCAGTTGATAGAAAACATGTTTTCCATTAAGAACTTAGATTTTTGTAGACTTAAAGTGGGGCTGCTTATTGTCAAAACAAGTCTTGTTTTTCACCAAATATCTTGGCTGCCTGGTTTGATTTTTGGTGCTGTCCCTGCAGGCAGTGTGGGGGAGCTGGTGCCAGGCTGTCACCTGGAATGCTGGAACCATGGGAGCTGTGGGGTTTGGATCTGAGTTCTTGTGCCCTGAGGAGCAGTGCCAGGCTCCAGCTGGCTGGCAGGAGTGGGAAAGCCAGGAAAGAGTGATGGGGGACACTCATCTCCTTAAAGATGCCACGTGTATCATGTCCTGCCATGCAGGAAACCTCAAATCCCAAATCAGGCATTCTTTAGGTTTCTGTCCTGCTTTTCCTCTGGGTTTCTGGCTCTTGGATGCTCTCATGGAGGAGCCAAGGTGGCACCTGCTGCTCGCTGGAGGAGCCATTGGAGCTGGAAGATGTTCAGTGTTCCCAGAGCTGCTCTGAGGGGATAATGTGGGTTTGGGGCTCTGCTCTCACACCACAGGCTGTGATTGGCTTCAGGATGTGTTGCTACTGAATTTAGGGAGAAAACCTGTGTCAATCTTGGTCTTCTCCCAGCAGTTCTATCCATAACTGATTGGTAATTGGCTGCTCAGCTGCTTTCCTGAGAGGCTGTTTATCAAAGTTAGTGAGCACATCCAGTGCAGATGGACAAATCACTTCTTCTAGTGGACAAACAAAAATGTGTTGTGTTGTAAACTCTGTAGCTGAGTCACGGAAACTGTAAAATTGGGACATAATATTTCAAATGTTCAACTTTATCTGATATATTTTAACCTTCTGTCTTTCCCATATTATCCTTGTACCTAAGAAAGAATAACAGAAGTTAAATGCAGTAAACTTGGTGGATTTTGAAGACATTCTGTGGCACCTTGACCAAATGAAAGGAATAATTTGCTAGGGTTACATTTATTAATGTGCACTTAAACCACAATAAATCACAGGACGGATAAGTGAACAGGTTCTTACAGAAAGACTGGCTTGGTCAGTGTCAGGTTTATATTGTGCAGGGGATGTGGAAAGCTCAAACAGTTAAACAGTCATAGTCAGATATTTCTTGGTGGTTTTTTGTGGGTTTTTTTTTGTTTTGTTTTGTTTGGGTTGGTTTTTTTTATCAAGACACCTTTGCTGCCTTGTTTGGCTCCTCTTTACCTGTCCCTGGTTATGTGACATAAATCTTGTGCTGGCAGTAATTCCCACAGCACCTTCCCATCATTTGTGCCGTGACAAAGGATGTTTCACCTCAAGTGCCAAATTCTCTTGTGTCTTGATGAGCAGGGTAAGCCCCAGAACCAATCTGGGAAAGCTTTCAGGGGAAAATATCCCCACTTCCTACCTTTCATATATCGATGTACTGGCTGGACTTGTTTAAGACAAAGGAGCAGCCTCTGTTTATCCTAATGAGGTACTTGATGTGGAAACTGATAGCACTGATGGCCAGATCCCAAATAATTTGCTGTGTAGGAAAATTGCCCAATTGTGGCATCTGCTCCTCCCTGGGTGTCACGTGGAGAGAGGGAGCCTTTGGTTAATTCCCTGAGTAACAGAGTGCAGTGGATATTTTGTAAACTAAAAGTTTCTATCATTGAAGACAAAGATTTCTTTGTGTTTTGACCTGGGTTTTGATACTCTTTGTACCCTCCACTTCTATCAGTGCCAAATAGTTTCTTTTTTTCATTGGAGGAGAAAGCAACTTGGACAAACATCCTATCCCATATCAGCTACAAACCATCCATTTATCCACGAGGACAGGGGAGGAGCAGTGTGAGGGAGCAGCACTGGCAAGTGCAAGCATTCCCTGGTTTTGTTCTGCTTTCTGATGTTTAAACCTTTCAGATATTCTGTGGTTGTTTCCAACTTCACAGTGATGAAAGCTAAAAACCCCATAATGTGAGGATAAGTTGTATTCTTTTCACTCTAACAGGGTGTATTTTAAGAAAAAACAATAGTTATTATGATACACGTGGAATAAACCACAAGTGGTGAAATTTATTTCTCAGACTTGTCTTTCCATCCTTTCTCAGTGTTGCTGCTGCTGCCACTGTCTCCTTGGGTTGTCTGGGATTAACTTCTCCTGTCATGGAGTTTTCACACCAAGGGTTTGACTTTGAAATTGCATCTTTCACTCAGAGGGGAAAAGTGGAGTAGTTTTCAGTCTCATGGAAATTTGGAATGAACACTGAGAAAGTAATGGCAGCAGATGGATTTTTATGGATGGGAATGTCAGAATTCACTTTCACAGGAACTGCATTGTCACACAAGAACTGAGAGGTTTCAGGAGGGATGTCCCTGCCCTCAGGTGCTTTCAGTACTGGTGTTAATGCCTGGGAACTGATTTGGCTGGAAAAAGAATTTTTTGCTTCTCTGCTCAAGATCCACAAGTGCCTCCCATGGTGGGAACTGGTGGCATGAGGTGACACTGCTGGCCTGGGGGGACACACCTTCCTCAGCATTCAATTCCCACTGATCCCCTCCCTTCTCCTACCTGTCCCATTAAGGAGCTTACAGGAGGTCTCAATGGACACCTTTTCTGAGCTGTTTTATCACAGAATGTTCAGGGGTCAGAATGGATCATTTAGTCCCATGATGGGCTGGAACACCTCCCACTAGGCCCAGGTTGCCTAAGGCCTCATCCAGCCTGGCCTTGAACATTTCCAGAGTTGGGGCATCTACAAACTCCCTGGGTAACCAGTTCCAGTGTCTCGTTACCTTCAAATTAAAAAATTCTTCCTAATATGTCATCTGAAGTTCTCGTTTTTCAATTTGTACCCATTCTGCCTTGTCCTGTGACTGCTGTTCATGACAAAGAGCACCTCTCCAGCTTCCCTGTAGCCCCTTCAGACACTGGAAGGAGCTGTGAGGTCTCCACACCCTTCCCTTCCCCAGGCTGTGTTAATGTTAATTGTGTTAGAGTTTCCTTTCCTTGGAGGGCTGCAGGGCCCAGCTCTCAGCCAGCTCCTCTGGGAGCCACAGAGACCCAACAGCCTCACCCCAGTGCCAGTCCTTGCTGTGCTCTTCATTCTGTAATTATGCTCAGGATTAATCACTTTTTGGTGCTTCTGGGTGCCTCTGCAGTGTTTGCCACTCGTTTGCTTTGGGGGTTTCACATTTGCAGAGTGTAACTGGCCTCTCTTTCTTGTTAGGTTTGCCTTAAATTACATCACAGAGAAGTTAAAATAGCAATAAAAACCACTTCCTATTAAGTGGATTTTATCTTGTCTCGCTCTGACTTGCTTTCTTACTAAGTGTATCATGGGATCTCATGAAAACTCATTTGTTAGATCACACTTGTGAAGATACTTTAGGTGATTTGTTCCTCTAATTCCAAGTATAACCATCCTGTGATCTTAATCAACATTTGCTTTAACATTTCCCAGCTGGAAATTAACTCCCTGGCAAATTTGGCCAACACCAGCAGCAACATGAAGGTGGCTTTTTTTGGTTATGAACTTAGTTCCTTGTTTTCTGTGCACAGATATGGCTGTGGTAGGGGAGCACTTTGGGATTTCCTCCAAAGGTGACCCATGTTTGCCAGATCCATCTATAGCAAAACTAAGCCAGGCCATTCCAGTGTGTGTTATTTAGGCTACTGAATATTGTATCCAGTAGTCAGTGAACTTTCTCTGGTAGCCTCTATGGCTTTTAGTTTGGGTTTGTTCCCCCATTTGTCCACCAAAGAGCATCAAAATCTTCCATTCATGGTTTTGCTGCTCCCCTGCCCTCTAGTCTGCCTAGGTTTTGTAACCAGGAGTGGAAATTGCCCAAGGTCACCTTTGAGAAGGCAACACTGCTATTGCTGACAGTCCTCTGCTCCTGGCTGGTTTCTGGAGATCTCTGCTGGCAGCAGCCCGTGGGAGTCCCGCTGGATAATGAGTGTTAATTTCCTAGATAGTGCCGCCTTATCTCCACTTCAGGGAGAGTTTCGCCTTGCAAAACCTCAGCACGGAGCTGGTTGTGGGTGGTAAACTGACGGCAGCTGCATTTCACAGGAGCTGTGGAGCTGATGGGATGGGCCTGAGAGAACGGGGGAAACGCTCCCAGTCTGGAATGTGTGCGGTGTGGATTCCCCAGAGACAGAACTGGTCTGGTCAGGGGTGGACAGCTGTCCCCCAGCTAATCAGCACCTGTCCCCCAGCTAATTAGCACTGCCACCTCCTCTGAGAGTGACGTCTGCTGAAGCATCCACAGACAGAGGCGAGCCAAAGTTCCTCATGCCTTATCCAAAGTGAGATCTTCTTATAGAAACTTCATCATGGATAGCAGCATCTGCAGTTGGGCCTGGGGTGGCAGCTGTCAAATGCTGCTGTGATGAATTTCACACAACTGGAATCTTGAAAAGATTTGTAGCTGCAATTTTTTTTTTTTTAAACCAAGACACTTTCCCATTCTTTGCTATTCTCCAGCATTTTGTTGCTGACATCTTTGTCCATCAGCCTCTGGTCCTTTTTAAACAGGAGCCAGGAGCAGTTGCTTTGCTGTGTCTGTATCATGGGTGTTTATGGAATTCCTTTTGAAATAAATGACAGGTTAAATGGAAGACAGTTGTCTCCACTTATGGATTCTGTGGATGAAGTTAAACACTTGGATCTAAACAAAAGTGTGGGCTATGCATTTCCCAGGATGAAATTGTCCTGGTTATTGTGCTTCTTTTGCTTTAAACCCCCCCATCCCTAATTTACAGAGTTACTTCCTAATATTTATAGATATTACTTCCTAAAAGGAGATTGTTATCAATGCTTTAGTGCCCCCTCAGGGCTGTAGCAGTAGGGTGACCTAACTGGGTTCATTCCTCCCAATGTAAATTCCTTCTGTCGGAACAGGAAGAATTCCTTGGACAGGGAATTATTTCTAGCAGGGTCCCACCTGTCTGGTGGTGGTGTGGCTTCTCTGACTTGCAGTGATTTGTTAAAAAAATATGGATATTGATCTAGTACTGATATCCAACTGTGACCCACAAACTCTCTATCAGTTTAGAGTTAGAAAGTGTGTGTTTATTGTGAGATAACTCCCAAATACACACTGTGATTTACAGGTGATTACAGAGCCCTTTTATCTATACAAGTATTGAATACCCAAAACACAAATACATATTCATAACTTTGGTACATCCCATTCCCAGTAGGGATATTGATCTAGTACCAATATCCAAGGACTCTCTAACAGTTTAAAGTTAGAAAGTGTTTGTTTATTGAGGGGTAGCTCCCAAATACACACTGCAATCTACAGGTGATTGCAGAGCCCTTTTATCTATACAAGTATTGAATACCCAAAACACAAACACATATTCATAACTTTGGTACATCCCATTCCCTGCTTGTATTGTAATTAGTTCAGAAGTCCTTAAGCATGCATAGTTTGTTCCTTGAAATGGGTGGGTGGTCCCTTTCATAGGGAGGGGTCCCATAATGAGGAAGTAAATGAAGTCTTCCTCGTTCTGACCTTTCTGCCTTTTCAATGCAAATATGACAAATGAACCCTTTGTAGGACTCCCATTCCTGTCTTCAGTTGGTTTCAGAACAGAGGAGGCCACAATTGTTTTATGTTCCTAAAAGTCCTTTATCAGTTTCTATATTCTTCATTATAAACCCAGCTAACCAAACATTTTACTGACAAGCAATCAATTATTAGTTAACCACTAACTCTTAACTTCATCAAGGCCTACCTATTTATTTTAATTAACTCCAATAAAGCTTATCTCTAACTAAAATCTTAGCTCCTCGAAAATCTCTGAATTCCTTGAAGTTTATGTCTCACTTCTTGTTTATCTGTATGTTATTAATCTCTTCTGGTTTCCCTGGTGTAGCTGCAGATTTTCTCTCTTTGCACGGATTCTGCAAAGATTCTCTGCATTCCCCAAAGGATGTGACCCCCGTGCTGTTCCTGGGAAGGGCTCTCCTGTCACTGGTGGAAATGCTCAAATACAGGGAGGGTTTGCTCAAAGCAGCCAAGATTTGTGTGGGACTGTAGCCAGGAGGCATCCCTGATCCCCAGGGGTTATTGGTGGGGTCAGAGATAAAATTACAGGTCCATATTTCAGATATAATTACAAAAAATTATATAATTACAGTTCCTTTCACTTTATTTATTGGATCTTCCTGCAATGAAAATACCATCAATCAAAGTGTTGAACTGAATATGGATTTGGGCTTAAGTCCCCTGGTTTTAGTTTCCCTCACTGGGATCCCTCCTGAGTAAGGAGGTTCATAGCTTTACAGAAGAGTCACTCCATCCTTTCCCAGCTTTTCCTGAAATAACCAAAATCACCGGATCAGATTCTTTATTACCTTTTTCTTTTAGTGAAACCCTTTTTCCTGTGTAAGTTCTCCACTGAAAGAAAGGAAATAACTTGTCATTTAGTTTAATAAAGGATGGATTTATTTTGTGCCACTTAATCACGCTTGAAGCGCACGTCGATGTCAAAGATCAAAATCTTTCAGGAGTTTGAGGGGGGAGAATAATCCGTTTTGAGCTTCACCTGTCAAACACTCCTGCCCTGGGGGCCCTGGGAGGCTCCTGAGATGTGAATTTGATGGGAACCTGAGCGGAGCAGCCTGCCCTGGCTCCAGGTGTTGGGCATTGATCCCTGCAGGCTCGGGGGCTGAGTTCTGAATTCTGGGCTGCAGGAAACAGCCTCACCTGTCCTGCAACAGGCAAACATTCCCTTAGTGCCAGCCCCACACTAATCAAAGGGAGAGGCCAACTTCAGCAAGATTTTTTATTTTTTTAAGTGGCTTTTTTCTCTTTAGGCGCCTCATGCAAGACAAGAAAGGGACAGCTGGAGCATAAAGCCAGCAGAAGATAATGTTGGCAGTGTGGAAGAAAACCCTATTCACAGGTTCATAATGCAGCCCTGTCAATGAGATTGCAGCCAAAACCCCTCATTCAGGTGCTGAGCAAAATGAAATAACTAAAGCAGTGCTTGTGCTGGGAGCTGATAACCTGCAGCACGTGGGGCTGGCAGGAGGGATGGCACTGCACTGGCCACCCTGGGGCTCTGTCCCTCTGTGCCTGGTGCCACTGTGACCCCAGGGTGACACACAGGGCGTGTGGCCTTGCCCTCCCAACTGCTCCAGGCTTTAACTTAAATTATTACTTTTTTTTTTTCCAGTACGTGCCATTAAAACTTGTAACAATCTTCATCAAAATGTCAGTTGTTGTTAGAAATCATTTTCCCTAAAAGGGCAAGCCACCTCTATTTTATGTTGGAGCTGCCTTGTGCTCATGTAAATCGTTCCCATTGATTTACCCTCTGCGCTCCTTGGAAAAGAGATTTTATTTTCTGAGTCTCTGTAACCCCGGCTGCTGGGCAGCATGGCTGGGTTTATATTTCATAAATATACTGCAGGGATTATTTTGAGCTGAGGGTCAGCTACATATCCACAAACGGCAGATTTAAATGTCTCAAACGTGGCTGAGATTTATCCAGCTGAAATATTAAACAGCTAAATTTCAGCTTTTAGCTGGAATAATGGGGAAAATCAGAGGCCTGGGTTTTTGCTGGCCATAAACATCAGTGAGACCTTTTCTTCTTGTTTCCTGTTGCTTTGCTTTGGTATTTATATTTGCCTTTTTTAAAGTAGTGCAGCACCCTATATTAAGGGTTGACAACTTAATTATACGTGATTGATCTGCTTATTTTGAGTGAGTTGTCAGCAGAATGCAAATGGCAAACGTTGTTCTTTCCCTGTTTGCTGTCTGTGAGGAGGGGCAGGGAGGAGGGTGCACAGGCTCCTGCAGGGACAGCCACCTCAGAGTGCCACTGGTGCCACTCAGGGGACGTCTGGGTGGGACAAGCCCTTTGGGAGCATCCTGTGAGCCAGCCCACAGCAGCCCTGCCTCTCCATGGATCCCAGTGTGTGGGCACCTTTCAGCTGGGCTTGGTCAGTGCAGGGGCTGCCCATGGAGCATCTCCCACCTGAGCTGCAGTGTTGGCACTGGGCAGGGCTGTGCCTGAGGGGCAGTGCCCAGCTGGGCTCCTCTGGCAGCTCCTGCCTGACTGGAGGGGGAGCAGGGCTTGGGGCTGCCCAGCTCTGCCCAGGGCAGTGGCACCAGGCTGGGCATGTCCTCTGCCCTGCCAAGGTGATTTGGGATCGCCCAGCCCCAGCATGGCAGCTCTGCCCAGGGCAGTGGCACCGGGCTGGGCACATCCCCTGCCCTCCCTGCCAGGGCTCTCCCTGCCCAGGAAGGTTTGTGGCTGTCCCAGGCCCCTGGTGCTGCCTGCTGTCCCTCACAGGGAGCAGCCCTGCCCTTCTGCACCCAGGCTGCCTCAGAGCCTCTGCCAGTGAGACATCAGGGAATGTCTTGTTCCAAGCTGCTGGGACTAATTGCTGGCAAATGATGGGAAGTTGAGCACAGTTCCAGTTCCTGCTCGGGGCAGAGCCACTTCCCAGCACTCTGCTGGGCTTTGTTTCCTGCCGGGTCAAACACTGCTGGCAATCCTTGCACTTGCTCATTCTTGTGCACAGATAAACCACTATTGCTTCTGGGGTTTCAATTAAGGGTTGAAATTATGTCCCAGGTTATCTAAAATCATCTCTCTTGCATTGTTTAAAATGTTTTTTCCTTGTTGATGTGTCAGACACAAACATTTCAGCCTTGTGCATGTCCACCAGTAGAGCATCTCTGCCTATACACCCAAAAGTTACATTGCTGCTTCAAGTGTACCAAGACTGCTTGTTTTATTGCTTTATTATTTTCTCGATTGTTTTTTATTGCTTTATTCTTGATTAGACTTAGTTTGGGCTCGATTCTGGACTCAGCACACCTGCATATCAGAGTTGACTCTTTGTGCTGGAAATTCTGTCCTGATGCTTTCAGAATCTCTGGCCGTGAGAGCCAGGAGCTCTTTCTGAGAGCCAAGCAGATGAAGTGAATGCTGAATATGAGTCTCCCTTCTCATTTAAATCCATGAATCTCTGGTTAAAAACCCCAAGGTGCTGCTGCTGCATGTGTGCCTGTGCAGGTGGGACCTGCAGCTCTGAGTGCTGGGCCATGGCAGGGGGCTTGGACTGAAAATAGACACCAAAACCTGGAAAAACATAAATTATGATGGCACAGACTGGTTCACGTGCTGGAAAATCTGCCTTGGCAACTGCAAGCTTAAAGGGGAAGATGAAGTGTTGATTATTGCCCACCAGGACCTCTGTGGAAAGATTTCTGTGGGCAGCACAGTTCCTGGTGGGAAGGCAGGACAGAAACAGGCCAGCAGACATCCTGGAAAGCTTTGGCCATGTCAAACCTATGTAGGGACATCTCAGATTCTCAGACACAGCTGTTTTTGAATTATTTAAAATGCAGATTTAGTGTCTTTGTTGGCCACAGCCTGTGACTCAGCATTTCAGGACTGAATTCTGGTGGCTGATAAGGGACAAGCTCGTGGTGCACGATTTCTCTGCAGTGGGGCACTAATGGAGTGTCTCTGGTTGCTGAATTCCATCATGTGATAGCAGCAATTTCTCATTGAGACCTTTGTCTTTGTGTCCACCCTGACTGGAGTCAGTCAGGGGCTGCAGAGCCCTTCAGGGTGGGTGGGCACAAAACCACAGTCAGGGCTGGGGCCAGCAGCCTCACTGGCCTAAAAAATGGGTAAAAACCTGCTGAAGTGTCATAAATAGACTTGTGCCTGATGCAAAACGTATTTTCATGCTGAATTCAGGCATTTCATTGATATTTCAGTTTGAAAAAATAGTAATTTAAAAAATTCTAGGTAAGACACCAGATGTTTGCTTTTAGGGCAATAATATCTGACTGACTTACGTTGCTCTGATTTGGATTAGTATTTAAGAATGTGCAAATGAGTGTTCCCTGGGCAGGTCTTAAGGCTGATCTTTGAGCAGGTTTTGGAATACCTAAAAATCAGGATTGAAAGTGGATGTTGGAATGTTTCTCTCCCAAATGTGGCCTTGATCCAGACCCCTTTGTCTCTGCCAGCCCCGGCCGTGGTCTCTGCTGCATGGGAAGGAGAATGGCTCAGGCTGGGTCTCTGCAGTGAGTGCTGGATGTGTCTGTGTGTGCACAGCACTTCGTGTCCCAGAAACCACGAGTGTGTGCAGCAGCAAGGTGTGCTTCCCCGAGCAGCTGAGCTTGTTTTAGAAATCTATCATCTCCCGGCAGACTGAGGGTCATCTCGTGCAGTTATTCAATTTACTTGGCAGGTACAGGCTCTTTTTCAAATGCCACTCTGGGGATGGAGTGGGAATATTCAAACCCCGAGCTGCGTGGTGTTGCTCTGAGATGGGGGAGATTAAATCACATTCTGAAGTGGTTAGTTTGTGTTTTTCCTGCTGTTTCACCTCCTCTCGCACAAACCTTTCTGTGTTTGGGAGGATAATTGGTCTGTGATAATGTGACTGTGAGAATCCATTTCTGTCCTTGACCAGGAGCATGTCTAAGCTGACTTTATTTTCATTTATTCACCCTTTTTCACTAATAATGGCCAAGCTTGGGGGCCCTTGTGGCTCTGCACAGCTCCTGCCAGGAGGGCACAGCCAGGGCAGAGTCAGGGAACAGGGACAGGAGGAGAGGAAATGGCCCCAAGTTCTGTCAGGGGAGAATTGGGCTGGACATCAGCAGGAATTTCCCCATGGAAAGGGTGGTCCATGGGAGGGCACTGGAACTGCCCAGGGAGGGCTGCAGTGCCCATCCTGGAGGTGTCCAAGGAAGGGCTGGATGTGGCACTCAGAGCTCTGGGCATTGGACACAGACTGGACTTGGTGATCCTGCAGGCCTTTTCCACCCTCAGGGGTGCTGTGATTCCTCTGTGGCTGTTTTTCAGGCAGAGAACTGAGGCCCTTCCCCAGCTCCATTGCCCCTCTCTGGACACAGAGCCAGGGCTCGCTCTGGCTGTCAGTAAGAGCAGGTTTGTCTCTCATACATGTATTCACCAGTGTGCCAGGAAGAGTCTCTCAGCACAAATATTATTCACTTCTAAATTCTTTTTAAGCTCCAAGTTGTTCAGCAATGAAAGGAAAGAGCAATCTAATCAGAGCAGTACTTGCTGCATTTGCAGTGAGAGCAGTCTCACAATTGGCAGGCTCAATCATTTTCCAATCACAATTAACGTCATGTTAGCTAAGGAGCCATGAGAGAAAAATAAAGGGCTGGGCACTCAGGAGAGGAAACGTGCTGAAGGCTCCCATGCTGCTCACTGTCAGCTCCTGAGCTCACATTTCTGTACAACCAAAGCCCTCCTCTTGCACAACTGAACCAGATGGACAGTCCCAGTGATATCCACCAAACCAAACCCTTTCCAGTGTCCCCAGCTGAGATGGGTGACACTCTCAGGGGTGTTCCTTTCTTTGCCCAGCTGTCCTGCAGTCAGTGGAGGCTGCAGGCAGGGAGGGGCACCCAGAGCTGTGCCAGGGGAAGGGGGCTCTGTGCCATGCTGGCCATGCCCTGCTGAAGCCCCTCTGAGCCCCTCCCTGAGCAGGGAGCTGCTCTGCCAGCACCCACGCCAGCCCTGCAGTGGCACTTCTGACTGCCAGCAGCACACTTGCGGGGGACATTGTAAAATTCCACTCACTGAACTTCCCAAAGTACAGAGTTTACTGTGAGGCTGACCAGTGTGCTCAGAGGATGGTGCATGTCCATCCTCTGGCAATTCCAGCTGCAGCACATTCCGGGTGTATCTGGCATTGCCATGGGCACTGTGCTCACCCATTTCAGAGCTCAACCCAAGGCAGTGAGCTGCTGTTTGCAGAGAGCAGCATCAGCTGGGGACTCTCTGGGTCTGTTGCCCTGCAGAAGGCAAACATTGGGAGTATCTCTTCTGCAGGAATTTGGGAGATCTAAAGTGAAACGTGAGTCCAACAGTGTAAAAGGAAGCAAGGTGAAGAGTTAGTTAAGCAGAAGCGAACATGAAGTGATGTGGTCACATCTGTCAGCTGCTGTTATAACCTGTTATAAGCTGCTGTTATAACCCTGCTGCTCATGGTTTCCCCATATAAAATCATTTCCAGTTGAAATTAAACCCTCTGAGCCCTGCAGTTATCCCAGCTGACAGCCCACAGCCATCGCTGGTCATCCCACGCTGCTGTTTCATCAGCAGCTGTCACCTGCTGTGGGCAGCAGGAATTCAGGGAGAGGCAGGGATCATCTCCTGGCATCAGTCCCGGGTGGTTCATGGGCAGGCAGGGGCAGACAGGTGCCCTCACCTGGCCAGCAGGAATTCAGGGAGAGGCAGGGATCATCTCCTGACACCAGTCCCGGGTGGTTCATGGGCAGGCAGGGGCAGACAGGTGCCCTCACCTGCCCCGAGCGGGAGGAGCCTCCAGCACACACCTGCCATGGATCTTTAGCAAATTGGGATTGTTTCCAGCAGCTGGAAAAGCCCTGAGCTGCTGTGCAAGGGAGGCCTGGAGCTCCTCTGTCCAGGAGACACGGGCTGTGCCAGCCCAGCAGGGCTGGGAGAGAGGGCAGGCCCTGCCAGAACCCAGCACATCCCTCTGGCTGCCCTGGAGGGCTCCAGCCCCTGCCAGGGGCTCACAGACCTTGGCTCAGAGCTCAAGAACCCCCTGTGCCTTTGATTTTGACCCATGGAGCAAATCACCAGCTTTGTATGAAGAATTACAAGTCAAGAGAGTTTATCTAAAATAATCATTAGTTTATCACAGGGTGAAAAGTAGAATTTTGGGGTTTTTAGAATGGGGGCTCAGAGTCCCAAGATGGAGGAATTTGGGCATGTTTTGTCCTTCTTTCTCCTTCTTCTTGGCCTCCATCTTCTGGGTGATGGTGGCACTTTTGGATTGGTTTGGAGTAGAGACACCCTGTCTAACATAGGTGATAGGTATTGGGAAATTATTGCAAATAAAGTACAGGTAGTTTTTAGTATAAAATGTTGACACCAGCCCAAGGGTGGGCAGTGTGCCTCGGGCTGACCTGCTGGACAGATCTCAGCAGGCCAGGGAACAAATGTTATTGATAGCAGAAAATACCCTTGAGAACCAGAACAGAGGAATCCTGACTCCTTCTTCAACTGCCAGGCTGGGAAAAGAGACTTTTAACACATCTCAGGGTCATCCTGAGCAGCAGAGGTTCTGAGAAGGCACCACCTCCCACACCCAAACTCTGCTGGCACAGGCAGTGCCCCGCCAGGAGGGGCTTTCCTACAGGCATCCTGTCAAATCTAAAACCATCCCTTCCCTGCTCCTGCTCAATGCCCATTGGGCTCCCATTTATCATCAGCCTAATGATTTTAGTAATATTGTAAATTAAATTATTTGAGCATAGCTGCTTTGGATCCCCAGGTTTTACTCTAATTAGTGCTAATGTTTTGAATAATCTCTGACTTTAAAGGAAAATTTGGTTTGGGCTTAACAAATGATAATTCCTATGTATCTGCAGGATCTGTTTCCTTTTCAATGCATTAATTTTCCATCTACAAATTGAAATGAAAAGAAATGAAAATTTCTAGCACAATTTAAAGTCATTTTGAATTAGTAAAACTATTTTGTGTTAATGAAATTGAAATGTTGTCATGATGATAATCTTCAAAAGTCTTTATTTTTGTAAGTGTAAGCACTAATGGCTTTGCTTGGACAAGCTCTTTGGGAATGGAAGATCAAAAACGTTCCTTTTAAACTGTTGAAACAAAATGCGTCGCTTGACTGAAATACTTGATTTCAGTGTTTTAAAACCAAAATTTCATTGAACTTTATTTGATGTTTTAAAACAAACTTGATTTAAATGACAATAGAATTTTGCCTTGAAAAATCATTTGCCTTTCAAATGTAAGTAGGATGGGGAAAATAACCAGCAGAGAGCTTTGAACTGTCCAAACCCCCCACATCAGCTGCAGCTGAGGCACAGACAGAGCCCAGCATCTGTCAGCACTTCAGAGCAGTCCTGGCTGCCCAGGGCAGGGCACACCTGTCCAGGGACTGGCTGGGCTGCTCCTCACAGGCCAGGGGAACCAGGGAGCTCCACCACCCTGAGCGACTCTGTCCTCAGCAGCAGGGCAGGGACCTCAGCCCTCCTCCTTGGCACTGCCAGGGTTTGGGACCTCAGCCCTCCTCCTTGGCACTGCCAGGGTTTGGGACCTCAGCCCTCCTCCTTGGCACTGCCATGGCAGGGACCTCAGCCCTCCTCCTTGGCACTGCCATAGCAGGGACCTCAGCC